>BDMC01000080.1:0-148189 GCA_002003505.1 Xylariales sp. No.14919 | reverse complement strand
GGCGGCTTTGATGAAAGCGTCGACTTCCACACCCCTCGAGTATGTGGGGTAACTGTCCAACTTATGGACGCCTGGATCCAGCATCATCACGTATTTCTGCCCCTGCTCATGCAGATCATCAACGAGCTGTCTCACTTTATCAAGTGAGTATTTCTCAGGGTCCAAGGTAAAGTCCTGGCGATTGTCCATGTAGTCTATGTCGGCCCAGAGCACCTCGAGCGGAATATTGGCGGCAGAATAATTCGCCACAACCTCTGCTTCGAACTCCACATCCGGCCATCCGTACTTGCACTGCTGGAACCCGAAAGTCCAGTACGACATCATCGCCGGGAGGCCCACAACTTCGGCGTACTGTTTACTAACATCTGTAGGGCTGGGGCCGGCAAGGAAGTAAAAATCCAGCACTCCGCCGATGATGTTGTACTCGAGATACTGGTCGCCCGCATCCGTCTTGTTAATGTTGATGTCCATACCATTCGCGTTTAGTAGGGCGACGCCATGGCTCCCCGACCCGCCGCGGTGTTCCAAGTAGTTCGGATGGCTTCCGTAGAGGTTGCTGTTACGGGGGATGAAAGGGGACTCGGCGTTCCAAAGTGTGCGCTTGTAGTCGTCCGTCGGCAATCGGAATGAATCCGAGTGCTCTCCAAGGCCGTACAGATTTGGATCGTCGGGCAGCCAGGTTCGAAGATACACATATTGAGACTCGAAGACCAACTTGGTGCCGTTGGTGTCGAAGAGGGTCTCATTGGAACTAGTTCGCGACACGGAAAATGAGAAGGGGTCCTCCGTCAACTTGAACTGGATTGCGGAGTCTGTTGCGAGAACACCCGGGCTGGGGGGCCTTGGTAGCACGGACTCCTGGATCTGGTACACCTGTAGACCAGCATCGTAAATCTTTACGTGAAGCCGAGAATCTATAAACGAGTTAATAGCCACCTCAGGTCTGCAGGAACTCAGTACGGACTAGTTTGGTATTCAACGAGTAGTTTTAGATCAGTAAGATCCGTGCCATAGATATTGCATGCGGTGCCTGCGAGGCTTAAGTCCGCAGTAAGCCTACCATCGGTCTCGACAACATTGGATGCCGTGTACCCAGGACAATCACCAATTGAAGCAGACAGAGCTCCAGAAGTTGAAGCTAGTATGAAGTACGAAACGAGCCTCATCTTGGTTCATGCGCTTCCTCTGTAGTAGTAAGAGGGACGCTAGTGATGAGGAGGGCATACAACATCGGCCCCTTGCGAAGCCCACATCCTAACCGACTTGATTTATATCACATTTCCCATCTGCTAGAGCGCGCTGGCCGCTTGAAGCCATCGTCATCGATGGCTTCCGGCATGTGTATGCAGGTATCGTATATCCATGCAACCCATCATAATGCGGGGAAGTGGGCAGAGCGCCGATCATCCCATCATAGGACCAAGAAAATAGACCAAGAAAGCAAGGATGCCGGGTTGGACTCGCATCTCAAGGTTACTTTTAAGGCTATATCGGCCCGTTTCTCTCGTCCAGAAGCAGCTACACACACCGGACCGCGCTCGGCTGATTGGCAATGCCCCAAAGATACGATACGCGAAGCGGCGACGTTCTAACATGCCCGCCGTATAGAATACGAGATCTCCTCCAAGGGTTACATCAATGTTGGGAAGCTACGTTTGTGTGGTTTTTCTTGGTATTGCCGAGGTAGGAGAATCAAACATGGGGATGTGATGTGAATTCCGAGAATGGGAGGTTGAAGATAATAGCGTATAAAAAATATCTAAGTTCACCAGCCCTCCAAAGCCATAATAGACTAGTTATTCCGGTGAATAGGTTTTACGTCAACCGCGTGAGACTTTCGGACCATATACTTGACCACGTGTTGGCGTCGGGCCAAGGACCGGCGGCTCGAGCTTGCCAGCTTTCCAGTAGACACACCGGTGTCCGACGACCGTTTATATATCCGAGTTGTGTCTTGAGGTACGGAGGTATTTAGCAACTATCCAAACTAAGGCAACGCAGATACTAAGCTATCATTGGCACCCATAAAGATGCGTGCCGATTACGCCTGAGTCAAAGATCTAACGAGACATAATACAACTCCTAGGCTAGTGTTCTACATGAATACTGATCTGTTCTAACCTAGGCTGTCTATCAGCAGAGCATGGATTTCAGGGAGACGTCGAACAAGACGCACCATGCGACAGCAAGTAGAAGTATAAGCGTGGTTTCGATCGTCCGCCCTAGGGCTTGTTGTGTTATTATCTTTCAGGTGTACAGCTCAGAATATAGCGTCAGTGAAACCCTGTCCCAAGAACATAATATTAGTAGTAAATAGGAAAAACGTGTAGAACCACGCTTCCGATGTTTGCCCGCTCATGGCAAGAATAAAATCACGACCTAGTTACCTGCCACCATGCCCAAACGGTGCAAGTAAGTCTTCGCCCTGATATACGGATCAAGTTTCCAGTAATTCCCACTCAGCCGGCCCGCCACCTCATTCCGCCGCGCCGCCTTCCCCTTCCTTATAGAACCACTAGCCGCCAAAAAAGCCCACTCGATAGTCTCCCGCTCAAACTCATCTATAAGCTCGTTGCGCTCCCGCTGGATCTCCGCCCTCGTCTCCGCCTCGGCCAGCTTCGCGTTCTCGCCCGCCACCGGCTCAACATACTCGTACTCCCAGGTATCCGTACCGCCGTAGCTAGTCTGGAGGCTCTCTTCGGAGATAAACTGCAGGAGATCCGCGGGCTTGCGCGTGAAGTGGATCTTGGACGCGATGACGGGGTCCAGCCAGCCTTTGATGATGTTCCATATCCCTGTTCTGCGGTGAGCACGCCAGTCTGTAGTATAGTATAGTACGGGTAAATGAGATGAAGGCTACGGACCCCAGAATACGAACGGCGCATTGTGAATAAGCACCACGCCCAGAGTCTCGGGGTACCGCGCCTCGAAGACGGAGACGAGGAACCTGACGACGTGGAAGTCCATGTTCTTGAGCCCGAAGCCGGTCATGTCGAAGATGAGACAACACTTGTCGTCGGGCGGCCTCATCAAGATCCGGAGACTCTCGATATTATGCAAGACGTACGCCTCCATCGCCTCGCCCGACTGCAGCCCCGGGTCGTGCAGCCGCACGCGGATTACGTAGACGAGGCGGTTCTCTCTATCCTTTGCGTGGACGTAGCTCTTGCCGGAGCGGTACTGCGCGATGAACCCCTGCTCGTCCGCCGAGGGGTCCGCCTTCAGACCCACGCTCTCGCCCGTGTGGATGATGGCCTCGGCGATATTCCTCTCGGCGCGCCAGTCGACGGCCGAGACCAGCATGGCGACGGCCGCCTTGACGTCCCATTTCCGCGCGCGGAGAAACCGCAGCACGAGCGCGTCGGGATGTTCTGATAATATGAAGCCCCAGAGCCCCTCGCGGAAAGCCTCGGGCGACTTATCGCCCGTGAGCTGCTGCAATTCACTCGTGAGATCTGGAACTGACTTTGAAGAATTGTTCTTGACATTCTCGGCGCCGCAGAGACGGAGTAGGTGGATCCATGCTTGCTGGAGCTTATGCTCCTCATCCGGGGTGAGATTGCCCAGTGTACCTGGAGGGAGTAGCCCTACCGCCATGGTGAATATTTTGGAGAAACCCACGCGGCCTTATCACCGAGGTATTATGATGGCAAATGCAAGATGGAAACGTTGAATTAGTATACTTAATACATACGTCTGTCTTTGTAGGGGGATAGGAGGATAGGAGGCCGGTGGAAAGTTCCTAACCTAGTGCAGAAAGGCGCAACCTATTTATCGATATCTCGAAGCATAGACATAACTCTTAGACGGTTTTAGCCTCAGAAAACCAGATGAGATCTGAAGCCGGAGCAAAAAACAAGAGGCGCTTCAACGTCAATGTCACCCTAGGAAGAAGAACCCAACGGCACGGAAAATATTCCGCAGTATTAACAACAATCTACCCACTACTCCAGATCTCAGTCCATTCCCCTCCTCTCCTCTCCCAGCGACATCCACAACGGAAAAGGGGGCAGCCCTAGATCACGGGGATTTCCAACGGTTCACACTATCTATTTCGGAGCGGCCCACACATTACTCAACCCTGGGCGAGCTTGCGAGCAACTCGGGGACCTGGCCCCAGAGCTGCAGTTCGGTTAAGACACTTGGCGTGCGCCGACTTAGTCTTCCCCAGGATCGACTCTGCGGGGTGATGATCCTCGGCTCACCAGCCCTAGACTGGTGTGTATTACAGTGCACCTCCCCCCCTATCTTTAGGCCGAGAAGGTGCTCGCCAATCGAGACCCCTCTACCTATCCTGTTCTAGACATACAATAGTGACATCAATTATGTGAGATAGAGGGGTATCCGCCACACGGGTAGTTAGCATTAGTAAACAAAGCAACCGAGGGTCGACAAAACGGGCAGCGTCAACGGCTAATTGGCCTATTTACACTAATTGAACTTACTCGATAGAACGCGCAATATGGTGCTACATGCGAAGCCCGGTTGTCCGTCCCACGCCCATAGAAGGAGAGGAGGCTTTCAGAGCGCCGGAGTCACTCAAGTCTAGCTTCAGGCATCTAATGTTTTTGTAGTAAATGAAACGCTTATATGCCAATTATGCGGCTACTAACTATCGTTAGGCCACCTAAGCTCTTGTGCGTTACGTTCTACCTCTCGAGGCATCTCTAAATGAAGTA
This sequence comes from Xylariales sp. No.14919, assembly GCA_002003505.1. NCBI lineage: Eukaryota > Fungi > Ascomycota > Sordariomycetes > Xylariales > Xylariales sp. No.14919. The sequence goes on along the minus strand of BDMC01000080.1, from coordinate 143,510 downwards.
CAAATCCTGCGTGACATTTCCCCATTTGGCCCCTGCTATATCCGTAAAGTAGTTGGCTTTAGGGCTCCATTGGTCAGTACCTCCCTTAGGAAATACTCTCCCGGCCGTTCTAATATACGTGGACGATAGACTCATCATAGGCTTTGCTTCCATGGCCTTTGATGGCTTGGGCACGATAGCCTTGGCGTTTTTCTGCTCCATCAGGCGAAATAGACGAAGGAAGAGATGGGCGCTGACGTCCGCGCCCAGTGTCCACGATGCGTCCTCGTAACCCGTCATAAATAGTAGATTCGGCACGTCTTCGAGCATAGCCGCTTTCCATGCGAATTTGTCACTGACCTTGAAGGGCTTACCATCTAATGAAAACCGGATACCTCCGCCAAATTTGAGCTTCAGGCCTGTGGCCGTCACGATGACGTCGGGATGCAAAGCCGCCCCGGACTCTAGCTCGATGCTGTTCGTGGTGACCGTCTTTATCTTGTCGGTTACGACGTCTGCTTTGCCGGAGCGGAGGGCGGCGAAGAAGTCCCCGTCCATACAAGCGCAGAACCGTTGCTCCCAGGGATTATAACGCGGTTTGAAATTAGGATCCCACTTGATATGCGGAGGGAGCTGTCGTATTGTGACATTTTTGATGTACTTCTTAGCTAGCCATGGGAAACCCCTGCAGGCCCATGTCGATAGATAACTGCTACAGAGCCACAAGATCCTGTTTAGTCTATGTGCGATTGTCGCTGGTAGGATGGCAAACATCAGCCTCGTTAAGAAGCTGCTCGAGGGTAGAGAGAATATGTATCCGGGGCTTCTCTGCAGCATGGTCGCACGTTTGGCCTTGTCGGTAATAGATGGGAGGATCGTGACGGCCGTTGCCCCACTTCCTATAATAACAACATCTTTTCCTGTATAGTCATAGTCCTTGGGCCAGAATTGGGGGTGAATTACTTTGCCCTTAAAATTCTCAATGCCGGGAATGACAGTCTGCAGCGGCGTTTCATAGTCGTAATAGCCAGTGCCGAGGAGTGCGAAACGCGATCTATAGATGTCTGGCTTCTCCTTGCCTGCTACGCTAACCTGGAAGACCCAGCCTTGCTCTGTGGAGTCCCAGTTCGCGGCTTCGACCTTGTGATGATAGCGGATATGTTTGTCTATGTCTGCAGACTGAGCCGATTGGACGAGATAACTCTTTATCTCGTCCCCGGTTGCCATCGTCTCTGTACTTTTCCACGGGCTCCAAGGTAAGCCAAATGTGAAGATGTCAGAGTCAGACCTAATGCCCGGATACCGGAACAGGTCCCACTACAACACTTAAAGTCAGCTGGAACAATTTGGAGAGTGGTCTGTGAGTGTCTTAGAAGCGTTTAATGTTTTTGAAACATGATCTGGAGCATTTTGGGCCCTGGATGACTGAAATAAGAGAGGTAATAACTCCGAGAATTACTCACGGTACCTCCCATGGAGTCACGACTTTCGAGGATAACATATTTCAGCCCAGGAGGCCCTTGGGCCTGAATACGATAGGCGGTATTGATGCCGGAGATGCCTGCACCGATTATGACGACGTCAAAGTCGAAAGCGGCGGGCGTTGCAGCCGACGACGTTTCGTCGGAGAGAGGATTAGCAGCCATAATGATGAGCTAAACTATCCAACCAACAGAATTAGCAGTCCGGACGGATATGATCCCTTCAATTTAAAGGACAACAGAGTGTGTATCAGGTGAAGGCAGTTGAGTGCATGTGGACACTAGTTTTTGTCGAGAGCTGGTATTATGGTTTCACAACAAAAAAGGCTGTGGATAGTCAGAATCGGAGACCGCGGCGGCCGCGGAGACCGGAAGACTCAGACTTCGATAGGATCCGCATGGCGCGTTAGAAAAGCGAGACAAGTTCCATAAGGACAAGACGCTACGAATGCCGAGGCGATTCGCATGATCAACGTAGCGAGCCTTCACAGCGATCATTGAGGGGGAATTGGGAGACGGACTCAAGACCACTAGCCTTGACCAGCGTGTGCCGAGGATGAGGAATTGATCATGTGCAGCTTTCTCGAGCTGGGGTATATGACAACAGAGACAGGAAAGAACGCGCGACTTACTCATTCGCCCACTCACTCGATTACTTGATCTTCGACTCGAACCTCGGAATTGTGTTTCTCTTGTTCGCTGAGCTGTTAGGCTGCCGTTTTTTTGAGCCTCTTCGCAAACAGGCACTGAAAGGGGAAATGATCTTCCCTTCGGCTGGCGAGTGCTAGGTACTTTGTTACTTCACAAATGGTACGATTTTGACATGTACCTTTTTCGTACCCGGAGAGAGAGGAGAGAGAAGACGGAAGATTTGGTTGGGGGGGAGGTTCCATCGGCTGTATCCGAAAATGTGCCGGGATTCTTGCTAGGATCTTCGTGCAGGGGCTTATTCTTGATCCACAATCGTCCACACTACTACTACTTAGTAGTAGTACTACTAGTAGTAAATACCTACCTAGGTAGGTACCTAAGTAGGTACCTTAGTGTGGCTTGATTAAGGGTGAACGCTGTGAGTATACCTAGGTACTACCTAATTGGTCACGCTGCGTATTATAGAGAGGTAGTGTAAGGTATTGCTGGCTCTCGATGAATAAGTGACTTTTAACGGTGTCGGTGTAACTTCTATCGTCTACTCGTATATTTGTCCTACTACCTAATCTTATTGACATTGCCCGCTAATAACCCCCCCTAATCAGAACCACCCAGTTGTAGCGCTGTTGTGCTGGAAAAGAAAGCCTTCGCATCGCGGGCGGCTGCTTCAGCGTCCTTGTGAAAGCCTAGTCTTGGGCCGAGTAAAATAATATCATGCGGGCAACCCTTTGAAATGACTAAATGTAGAGGCCAGCCCTGGTTCTCAAACGCCTTAGAGAGCGCCTTGATGTCATCACACAACACCTCGCGATCGCCTCCATGCACGAACAGAGGGACCTTGCTGCCCATTTTGAAAGGATGGTGTAGCGGCGACAGGTAGGGGCCCGACCCGTCGATTGACCCGTAAGCCGTGACCGTGCGAGCTCCCCAGCGAGCGAACTCGGCGATCAAATAGTCAGACACATAGTTAGGAGACAACCGGATATCTAGAGTCACGTCCAATGCCGCGCTCACGTCCGTCCACGGAGACCATAGCGCGGCCGATGCGGGCGGTGGGATATTGAGTTCCCGACCGTACTCGCTGATGTAGCGCAGCAATCCGAGCACGATATTCCCACCTGCCGAGTCGCCGGACAGTATGATTTGGGAGGCAGGGATCTCCAGCTCTACAATCAGGTGCAGGTACGAGGTCAAGGCGTCTTGCAGCGCTGCCGGGAACTGGCCCCCCTTGTGGCTGGATAGTCTGTACTGAGGCGCACATACGTGCGTGCAGCCCATGTGCCGCACGAGCGTTTGAGCCAGATATCCAGCATCGTTATCGCGCCCGTCGCCGATGACAAAGGCCCCGCCGTGGAAGTGCAGAGCCACCGTAACTTTCTGCCTCGTCGCTGCAGCTGACGGTGATGGGCGTGCCGGAGTCCACGTAGCACCGATCGTTTCTGGTTGTATCACGGCATCGTGCAAAGGACCCTTATATGATTTGGACGACTTCGGCCGAATGACTTCAAATCTGTCTCGTTCGCGGCCAGGCTTGAGTTTCAACCGATCCCCGGCCTGGAGCAGCGACCAATAGAGTAGAATCAGCCGCACTGTACGTACGCGAACCGCTTGGTCGACATTCCACCCTTTAACTGGGCGTCCCCAGGGCGGAAGACAGCAGATGATGTCGAAGAGATAATTCAAAAGTATGAGAGGAGTAGAGGCGAGGACGTAAAGCTTAGATGCCATGTTGGACTGAATGGTACCTAATAGTGTCTTGCTCACAATAAACGGTCGAGGCTTCTAAGGAATACCGAATATCTATACGAACGTGGGATCTTAGGCTTATAGTATCAACTGACGGCGTTCTACCAAACTATTAAATCTCATCCTAGTGTTAGAAACATACTTTCGAGATGCCGTACATGTAACTCGTCCTACAGTTCCACATGCCTCGGCAGTGCTGCCATCGGAGGACAGAACAGGGGCGGGGTATAGACAACTTATAGTATAAGCAAGGGAGCAAGAGGGATCGGACGGTTAGTCTAGTGCTTAAACAGACCCTGGCGATGCTACCCTACTTAGCGTCTGGTTAGGCTTGTTAGGCTTAGTGTCGTGCAGATCGACCCGTCAGCGTGGGTTGCCTTGAATGTATTAAGTAGATACCCGGATTACCTAACCTTACCTATGAGTAGACGTAAGCCCTTGATCCGCGGGCTAAGGCCGCACTGAGTGGGCTACATTACATATAACTTACTATAGTATATGCGGAGCTTTACTAAGTAGTACCTATTGAACGGGTATGGAACACGGGAAAGATATTAAGAGGACTCCTCATAGGGCCGTCGTGATAGAGAGAGTCCTGGGTACGTCATCATGAACTGATTATGTTCGGAGTTAAGCGTCTTGTGCATTGAACAGGACATTAATTACAACGCTACACATGCAAGCATCTGCAATCTCACAGTGCGGGATGGGCTCTGCTTATTCACTCTCTTGGCGATGCCATAATGTGATTTAACGTATCTACACTCTACGACTTGAGTGATGAGCGACCGAGTGTATCGCGGACCAATTCTTGTAGCCAGGTCGGCCAACCTCTGATACCAGAAATGAGTGTCGCCGATCTGGGGATAATCAACTGGCCGGCTTGCCGGCTCTTGATCTGCTGCACTATCGGCTCGGCCACCTGTTCGCTCGTGAGCATACGGACGCCGGATTTCTCAAGATGGTCGGCCCATCCCTCGATGAGGGGGGTGCGGACGAAATTAGGATGAACGACGGTGGTTAGCACGTTTGGTGCCTTGTACGTGTGCTTAAGTTCGCTTGTCAGCGATTCGTGGAAGGCGAGAGCGGCCGCCTTCGAAGCGGAATAGTCCGCGGCAGTAGGCAACGCGACGAACGAGGCGATACTGGCGACCGTGACAACATGGCCCTTGTTCACCTCAATCATATGCGGGAGGAATTGTTGGACCGTGAACCAGTGCGACATGGAATTGACGCCGAAGATCTTGCGTAGATAAGACTCCGACATCTTGAGAATGGCCATCGGACTGGTGATGCCGGCATTGTTGATGAGTATCGACGGGTGTCCGAGTTCCCGGCGGACAGCATCTGCGGCCGCTGCCACCGACTCGGAAGATGTCACGTCACATTTGAAGAAGTGAATGCGAGCGTTGTTTTCCATCGATTTCGGCAGATCTCGAATATCGAGAACGGCAACGCGCAGACCAAGCGCGGCGAGTTTCTCCACGGTTAGCATGCCGATGCCGCTGGAACCCCCGGTGACAACGGCGATTTCATTAGGCCAATCCCATCCTTTGCTGGCCGTCAAGCGCCATGCGTTGGCGGCGGCATTATTCAGCGCGCGATTCAATCGGCGTACGACGCCCAGTGCGAAGAGGACGCGCAGCACTGTCGCGGCCGTTGAGAGATCGAAATTGGGTGGCGGCGCATGTTGCAGTAGGCCAGGTACTCTGCTGGCGAGATTTAAAACAAGGTGGCGTACGGCGTCCGGAGCATGTGTGACAGCAAGGAGCAGTGGTCCGGATAAAAACGGCGAAAAAACAAGGTCGCGTAAAGGTGGCCCGAGCTCGTGAAGGCGGGAATACAAGACCGAAGAAGGCATGATGGATGGATCAAATCGGACGAAATGCCCTTAGCTAAGCTTCGTGTCACGCTGAATATATGCAAAGTTGAATGAAACTGCAACGTTGATTGTGGTGGCGAGCCATCGGGGGCGGTGGAAGTGTTTGCCGTATCAGGGTAGACGGCAGCGTATTATTATACCCTGACCGTTTATCCCGACATTTCGGCTGGACTAATATTACCAGTAGTACCTAACACTACAGGTAGACAGACCACTATGTAAGGTACCTACAGTGGGCTAGCAAGCACGTGAAATAAATGCCACGTCGAAGTTCAGCAGCATCTTGGTCTCGGTATCGCTATCGAATCGAGAAAACCTCGGTTTCCCAACACGCCTGCCTGCCGCCAAGCCATGCTTTCAGCAACCCCCGAGCAGCCCCCAGCAAACCCCCAGCAACCCCCAGCACACCCCATTGGCGATTCTCGGAATCTAAGCCGGTTGTAGTAATGGCCATCGTCACATCGGGGTGAGACTATGCCAGTCTACGCCAGTCTACGCCAGCCTCCACACCTCCGTCGCCCTAGCCGACCCCGAACACCACCCCCGACAGTACCCCGATACTGGCTAGTGGGCGCCAGTGGGGAGCTGGATCCCCGAAAGGGGAGTAAAGGGGGTCGTCGAGGTTCCACTTAGCACGCAGATGCTAGATATTAGTATATTTACACTCACTTATCATTTCGGTATTGCATTCCGCCTATCCCCATTATTTTCCTGCTCCCAGATCCGCAGTATCCTTCCCAATCGCTCCTCGCATCCATCGTGGTGTGCCTAGCCGAGATGGTTTTCCCCGGTCGCTTCAGCACCGGTTGCAAGCGCTGTCGTCAGCGCAAGGTCAAAGTGAGTTTAGTTCAATCTCGGTACCCGGTCCCGTGAAGTTGGCGCATCTCGACCTCACCTTGGCAGATACTCCAAAAGGTTAGAGGCTCGTTCGTTGGCTAACCCCGTACGTTTCCTCTGCATCAGTGTGACGAAGGCCGGCCTTCGTGTCGCCGTTGCAATATCTACGGCAAACCCTGTCCAGGCTATTCTGATCAATTTCATTTTCGCTTCGATAAGGCCTCTTCGAATCAAGAGGGTTCCTCATCATCAAGACGGCGCCAGAATGCACCCCAAGCACCAAGTCAATCACAACCACGGCCTCAGAAAGCCGCCGGCAATCAGTCTGTTGTGCAGCCTGCCGGCAGTTTGGCCCCTCCTCCTAGTATTGCACCTCAGCTAGAGGTTTCATACGACCAAGTATCACTGTGCTACTTTGTGAGTCGCTTTGTGACGCCGGCGGAGAATGACAGTCTCCCGGGCCACTTGAGCTTCCTCCCAGGGCTCTTCAACCACGATGGCCAAGGCCTTCTGGAGCTAGCCACGTTAAGTGTCGCTCAGATGGCGGCCTATAATCAGTTTCGTGGCGACAAGTTCCGACTCCAGTCCTACCAGAACTACGGGCGCGCATTACAGGTATTACGAAAAACTATCCAAAGCGAGGACGAAGTCACCGATGACAGGGTTCTCGCTGCGGTCCTGCTTTTATGCACGTTTAAGGTAAAATACTACGAGCCAATATAAAAATACTAGAGCTTGGTAGGTCCTAACGGTTGCACAGGATATTGGCGAAGAAACCTGGGGAGACTCTACCGAGCACTCCTCGGGTTTATACTACCTTCTAGAGAAGAGAGGTGTGGAGCAACTCTGCACAAGCAGGGGCTTCGAGCTATTTCTACTAGCACTGCTCAAACTAGTAAGTTGGGTGCCTTCTAAGATCCAGTAGTCGGGATATAGGTGCTAATGGCCTCTCATAGCAAGTGCACACCTTTCTTCAAGGGGATAATAAGTACAGTGACCCAGGAGGTTTAGTTGCGTTGTTCGCCCCTTATGACCCCATGATGAATGCCATGTCCTTAATGAACAGAACTATGCATTTGCGGCAAAACCTGCTGGAATGTGCTGCGAGTCTACAGACGGGTCACAAGCCGAAAAAGGATTTATCACAACCGGGGGACCAAGGGCGCTCAGGTGAGACGGATCAAACCATCTTGCAGGCGTGCTTTGAAGCGCTTGAAGAGTTCGATAGCTGGGATGCAGATGCTGGGCCCTACTGGACGGACACGTTAGAAGTCCGGAACATACCAGCTCCCTTAGGGCAACTCGCAACCGAGGCGACCTGCTACGACGCTAAGACCGCTTGTATTATCATTTTGATTCGATCGGCACGTCTGATACTATTACTAAGTATACTGGAGTACTATGATGTGATCCGAATCTCCTCCTGTGAGGCAGAGGATTGGAGAGTCGGCGATCGAGCCGCATGGGAGAACTGCACCCCCATCTTGAAACAGAATATCCGTTTAACGATCGACGACATGCTTTATTGTGTGCCATTCGCCATGGGGGACCTCGGTCCCAGCAAAAGCCCAGACGGGGCAGCTGCATTAGTCGTTTTCCAACCCATAAGGCTTGTGACATATTGCGTGTATGCAACACCCGAGCAACGACAGTCCAGCCAAGCTATACTCACTCGCAGTAAGTAATGGCTATTATGTTCTTCCCTTTTTAGCCACCTCCAGATTCCAAGTTTTTTTTTTAGTTTTTTTTCCGGCAATTAAAAAAAATTAAAACCATATTCGAGTTTTCCGTGCTTCCAAGGCACTCGGAGATCACGCTTGCAACGATAACTAACTATGAGTGCTGTAGTGAAATCGGCCATTGGAATTAAATCGGCTACCTCGTGGGAGCAACAAGTGGCCTCGGCTACTTCGCTACCCAACAATTTCGGCACTCAAAGCTTAGTGCGCGCCATGGCATTACTATCAGTGCATGAAGAAGCCACATCATCATCACCATCTTACTAAATAACACGCATTAGCGAGGGGACTAGAATCTCATCGCTCGTAACTTCGAGCATGAACCGCCGGTGTACAACACCGCGCCATCGGGGTGCTGCCCCGCCATTATTGGGCTTGTCCTATGAAATTTATTTCGAATTGGGCGTCGGTTAGTTCATGTGGAACAGTTGTGGGTGGCCGTCTGTCACGAGACAAATAACGAGATCGACCATAGATTGGTAGTATCGCTATTTGTCGCGTTGAGCAGACGGGAAGACGGCAGTTTGCATGATACAGGAAATAATGATTGGGCACGCCATCCTGGTTTTGTACTAGTTTGCGAAATTGTCACACTAACGAGGAGGGTTCACGACGGGATGGCGTAGGGAAACGAGGCATGGCTTAAGAGATATGTTATAGTAATATAGATATGTATAATACCTAAAAGTTGGTACCTGGTCAGAACCTGGTATATGAAGAGCCGGCCCTCACTAAGATCCACGTGCGGCGTATATAGGTGGTCGCATCGCATCGCATCGCGGACTGGGCCGGTGTCTATAGTACTGTCTATAGTACTGTCTATAGCATCAACTTTATCAACGCTGCCTGCTGCCTGCTGCCTCGCAGGCTAAACCCGAAGCAGCCTTGCTTTGCGACGCGCAGGGGCCCAGAGCTAGATTAAATGCAGTTAGGGACTGCAAACCGTTGACCCAGCGCCCCAATTCCCCCACACCGGGCGCACTCCACATCTCCACAAGGCTTCGGCATATCATCGCAACTGACACTAGCACCTGCTATACTAGGAATTTTTTTGATACTCATTATAGACAAAACATACATGTACCTCGCCCTAAGGCTCATCCACCGAGCCCCAGTTTGTGACGAAGGATTTATACTGCCAATCTTGAGGCCGGCCGGTGTGGTTTGGAGGGTACAAGCGCAGCTCACGTGTCTCTTTATTAGCGCTATTAAGAGGGGGGCCAACGTCATACTCATCGCCGCCGAGGTCCAAATAACTCCATCTGAGGCCTAGCTCAATAGACTCTGGAGAATTCACGTGGTAAGACATGCCTCGGCGGGAGGGGCGCCCCATGAGCCCAATTCGGTGCGGCTTGGGAACTCTGCTATCTGTTGTGTACGTCGATAAACAATTCTCACTGTCACACGTTGCACATTAGTAGCATCGTATTGCAATGTACTCAGCCGAAGCAGGCGTGGCTACTAGAAATCGAAGAAATCATATTACAAAGTTATGTTAGAATTGGGTACTTATTCAAAGACATATTATTTTGATCCGAGCACTCTCCTCCAGAGATAATATCCCGTCTCTCCCAATACGTCGACTGTCCTCCAGTTCACATCCTATCGTACACTAGGCTGACAGAAAATCTCGCAATGGGTGTAGCAGCTCAGATATTCAGCCTCCCGAGCCTCACTCTCGCGGCAACGGTCGAGTCCTCGCTCGTCATCAGGTTCTTTGGGGATTCCTTTTCTCGGGTTTTCAATTTAAATACCCATCTAGGAATCGTAGCCGTGATCTTCTTCGCAAACTATGCGTTCGCTCTTTTATTCTGGGGCCTCGTTTACCCCAAGCTCTTCAGCCCACTGAGGCACCTTCACGGCCCAAGAGTAAGTCGACAACTCTGCATAAACGTAGCGCGAGAATATGGATCGAGTGCTCACCGAGTTCCTTTAGAACTTTATTAGTATGGCTCATAGATCCTTGATCGTCAGCGACAGGCCATCAGGGGACCTCTTTCTCGATCTGATAAAAAAGTACCCAGATCAAGAGATTCTCAACCTGAGCGCTTTCGATTATCAAGTATTAGTCACAAAACCACGGATGCTGGCGGATTTGCTGGTTCATAAGCCGTACGACTTCGCCAAGCCTCCGAAAATCAGTGGCCTTTTGCGACATGTGCTCGGCGACGGACTCATTATGGTCGAGGGCGACCAGCATAAATTCCTGCGCAAGAACACCATGCCAGCCTTCACCTTTCGCCACATCAAGAACCTATATCATATGATGTGGACAAAGTCCGTTATAATGACTGGCGCATTGGAGGAGGCTCTCGAGACTGGCGAGGGCAGGGACACTGGAATTATCGATCTCTCAAACTGGACGAGCAGAGTCACTCTCGACATCATCGGGGTGGCGGGTATGGGCCGAGAGTTCAACACGCTGAAGAAGGCAGAAGATCCACTCCTCGGCATCTACGAGCAGCTGCTCGAGCCCGCACCTGAGAAGCTTGCGTTTGCAATGAGTTCACTTCTGCTTGGGCTGCCCTTTGTGAGGCTACTTCCATGGAAGATGAATACCTTGTTCAAATATTTGACCACTACCCTTAGTGACGTCTGCATGCCGATGTTACAAGAGAAAAAGGACGCCATTATCAATTCAAAAGACGACCACTTCGACGTGTTGTCACTTCTCATTAAATCGGGCAACTTTACCGACCCTCAGCTCAGAGATCAGCTTCTAACCTTTTTAGCTGCTGGGTATGTTTCCCATATAGCATCGTAGATAACTATCTAGAGGTTACGCTACACTTTAGAACCGGATTGACTAACCGCACTCTTCCCAACAGGCACGAGACCACATCGTCAGCTCTCAGCTGGGCATGTTACTTGCTCTCCAAGCACCCAGAATACCAAGACAAGCTCCGAGAAGAGATCCGCCAGGCAGTGCCCGACGACATGGAAATCGACAAGTCGACAGACCTCGCCGGGATCCTCGAACCACTGCCTTACCTCAACGGCATCATGAACGAGACGCTCCGCCTCTACCCGACCGTGCCGCTGACCATGCGCCAGGCCATCCGCGACTCGAACCTCGCGGGCCAGGCCATCCCGAAGGGCGTGACGGTGGTGCTGTCGCTGTGGCAGATGAACCGCGCGCCGGACCTCTGGGGCCCCGCGGCGGGCGAGTTCCGCCCCGAGCGCTGGATCACGGCCGGCAAGCCGAACTCGAACGGCGGCGCCCACAGCAACTACGAGTTCCTGACCTTCCTGCACGGCCCCCGCAGCTGCATCGGCCAGGGCTTCGCCAAGGCGGAGATGCGCTGCCTCCTCGCTTCCATGATCCGCACCTTTTCCTGGGAGCTGGCCATGGACGAGAAGAAGATCCTGCCTAGGGGCGCTATCACTATCAAGCCGTCGAATGGCTTGTTGCTCAAGCTGAAGCCATTGCGTACATAAGGCGTCTGGAATTTCATCGGGTTAACCTTTCATATTATCGTATCCTGAGGGTGGGTTTGAGTCAGTCGGTATTTGGGGGATGGGATATAGTTTATGTCCCCCTGGGCCGAATCTGTATATATGTCCACCGTTCCCAGGTTGGGACCAGCCATGATTATGGGCACTGGAAGTTAGCAACTGCCAAGATGTCGGTTGCGAAGAACAGGTCAGTAGTTAATAAGGCGGATATAATCTTCTGTTTACTACCTTCTGGCGCTTCTATTGTACTCAGACTTTATATGGTTACGTGACTTCTCGGTATGGCGACTATAGCGTAATAACGTAAAGTTCGCTAGCTTTTCATTTTAATCTAGCTTCAAGGCATCGCATGTCTGTTCGGACTCAATTACACGGGGGTGGCACTTGCCAGAATCTACAACCTTCTGGCGGTTATCGTCGTTTCACGCCTCTATTCTCATAACTGGCGATTAGTACACTATTGACCACAATAGTAACAGTAAACTGGCCTTAATATTCAGTCCAACGGTTTGATTCTTGACCTTTTGTCAGTCGTATCGGGATCATGATCTCATTGCGTTTATACAGCCGTAGAGCCGCCAACCTACTTATAACTTGTCGATATCCTGCGGTGAGGAATTCCATCAACGTAGTACGTAATTGCAAGCCGCTTATCTCTTAGGCTCTGTCACGGAAGTGAAAACGACGTCGTTTATACCTCGTGAGTATTAACCGTATATATAGGCTCCACACCTCCGCGACAGGCTCTGTTTCTGGGAACTCAATATTACCGATCTTGTAATCAAGTGCCATAATCTTGGTATAGGGGGGTAATGACGACTTGTTGTTACTCAGAGAGCCTACATTACCTGCGCTGAGCGTTTATTACCACTATACAGAACATCTTTTTGTTATAGAGATGTGACAGTAACGAAAGTAGCTACCTGCGTGTCAGACACAAGTAAGACAGCCCCGAGCTTCAGTATCCAGCTATGCAGATTCCTAAAAGCTTTGGAAGGCCAAATGAAGTTGGCGCCCTAGCGGGGTTATTTACAGATCTAGTATATCCTACAAGAGAATACCTGAGCCGAACTTCAATTAGTTTAGTCATTTCCGCGAGCCTTGACACTGTGGAAGAGACTTAGATGATGATTTCCGGGCGGTAAGCTCGAAGAGAGAATTGGGGCATAATTCGGCGCTGTCTAAGGGTAGGATCGGAGTTTTCTCTCTCTCTCTCTCTCTGTGCGCGCATACAGAAAATATTGCTTACGATATATACTACTTATCCGTTGTCCTCCACCGCCGGTCCTCTCGATTACCTAGCAATGCTAAGTACATGAAAGATAGACCATCGTGGTTGATGAAGTGATGTGCAAACAGCGACTAAGCGACAATGGTCGTACATGGTTGCAGGATTCCAAAGAGAGATCTCTCGGGATTATGTGTCTAATTATTCCGTGTCTAACATATCGGGGGAGCCGACTACTCCGACTACCTATTCTGTGAGTCGTTCACATCTGCCGGCCTTATCTTATCTGAAGGCTCTCCGATAACGTTTATGCGTAGGGTTTGCATTTAAGCGGGCATCGCGCTTCGGCATCTCGAAAGACACAGCGCTCGACATGCTCCTCCAAGTTGGACTGCCCGAAGAGTGTTGGCATCATTGAACGACTAGTCGATAATGTTCCACTTAGCGATCTATCATGTGGCCCAAGAATTGCCGCTAAGCGACCCAGGGATCTTCGCGCCCGCGTTAGCCTAGAACTGGGGGTTTCGACAACGCTTAAGCGAGACTTTCTTGTGTCTCTCCCTCGCGCATCAATGCATCCGCCTCTATTGTGGCTCTAGAGAATTACTAGCTTCGACTTCTCAGAGATAAAATAAAATCATTTGATTTATTTAATTATGTTTTAAAATATAGCCATACCGCTTACCCTTGGACGTATGCATGCGCCTACCTGGTATTGAGTTGCGGTAAACCCCCTTTCTACGTTAATTAAGGTATATATATTGATTACCTACCTAGACTTGGTACAGATATAAGGAGCAAGATAAGTTCTATTAAGTAAGCTATCTTTTCTTCTTTTTTTTACACGTCTACATATAAACCTGTATCTTTTGTTCTACTGAATAGTTGCTTAATATGTATAGACTTTGCTAAAACAAATAAGTTTCCCTTTAATAGCAAAAGATAGCATACGCTAAAAAAAAAAAAAATACTTTTTTTATTATTATATATAAGTAACATTTCTCCTATATTTATTAATCCTTTATACTGCTAACTTGCTAAATCTTTAATCTTGCTATATATTTATAGAATATATTACTAGTTAATAGTTTAGTAAGTATATTAGCAGTATTATCTTTTAATTTTATTTGTTTAGTTTTAATATTGCTATGTTTTATTATGTAGTATTTAATAAAGTAAAATGCTACTTTAATATGTTTTGCTTTCTAGTGCAGCTTAAGGTTTTTTGTAAGTTTTAGCGCTGCATTATTATTTATATATAAGTTTATAAAGTTAAAATGTATATTTAATATCTTAAGGTTGTTAATAAATTATTTTACCTATATATATTTTTTTGCAGCATTTAATACTGCTATATATTTAGCATTTATTATAAAAGTAGCTATTGCTTTCTAACGCTAAAACAAATATAAAATAAAGCCTCTGCTTATTATTAGCATATATTCTTTTGTTAACTTTTTAATAGCTATGTATACAGTATAGTTAGCGTTAAAGAAATATTTAACCTGCTTTAAGTAGTTTTTTTAGTAAATATAACCATATCTAATAATGCCTGCAAAATACTTATATATTTATAAAATAACATCTATATAATATTAATTTAGGTTTGCTATAAAACATGCTATATAATTAACAAAAAAAGCTATATTAACTTAAGTTTAATTGCTAAGCTATATTAATGCTTTTATTATTAATTAATATTTTTTTTATAATGTTTTATTACATTTGCTAGTTATAGGTCTTAAAACTAGCTTAGCTGCTATTAGGAATAGCAAATATTTAATGTTTTATAGTTTATACTTTTAAAAAATATATAGCACATATTGCTTTTAGCAGATTGCTATTCTGTTTTTTTTTTAGTTTATGTTTATTTTAAGGTAGTAAAAGCATAGCCTTTTATCTTTTATATTAAAATGTTTGCTTATATATCTTTTAAAGTTTATGGCTACTTTATTGTTACTATATATAACAAGCAAATTATTAACCTATATAGCAATAAACATCTAATAGTTATTATAGATAAAAACATATAAATTATATAATAACGTTTTAAATTTTATTTTTTTTAGCATAGTAATAAGTTTTTTAAACTATAACCTTACTAATTATTTTAGTTTATAAAGCCTTTTTAAAAGCAAAAGTATTTTTCTTTTAAAAATACTAAGTTTTTTTAGCGGTTTTATATATATTTTTTAGTTAAAGTCCCTGTTTAAAAAAGCTGTTACTATATTTAGTAAATATACCTTAAGTTTATATCTTGCTGATAGTGCTATTAATATTTTATATGATAACCTTTTTACTATAGCTGCAAAAGTTTTCTTGTAGTCTAGTTTGTTTTTTTGCAAAAAACTTTAAGCTATTATATATGCTTTATACTTATTATAGTACTCTTTAGTTTTAGCGTTATATAGTATTTTAAGCTTAAATGTATACCTTTTAGTAATTATTTTTTAACCTTTTAGTAAGTTTTTAAAATTAATAACTTTAAATACTTTTATTTTTATAAAGCTTTAGTTTTTGTTATTAACTACTTTTTGCTATTAATTAGCTTAAAAAGTACTTATTGCATGTTTATATTCTATAAGCTTAATTATAGTATTGCCTAAGGTATTTTAAGCTATAGCAACTATAAGTATATAATAATCTTTTTTATTAATTCTTTAATATATTAATTTCTTTTTTTAAAACTTGTAAACATTATTATTATCTGCTTTAAACTTTTTATTAGCAGATTTTTTTTTTTGTTATTGCTTATTAATATGCTATTATTGCTTATTAATGCGCTATTATTTCTTTAGATTATAATATTCTTTTAATTTCTAGAAATTAATACTTTTTTAAACTTTAACAATATTAAAGTTATAAAAAGTTTATGTAAAGTTCTCTTAATTGTTTTTTAGTTCCTAATTAGTATTTGTATATACCTTATAGTTATATATTATTTTAAACCTATTATTAAAAAAATATATATATTATAAATGCTTTATTTATATATACCTATAGCATAGCTTCTTTTTATTATAATTGTGCTTATAAAGCTAGCAATATAAACATTTAGCGTTATACCTATTATATTGCTTATTTAGTGCTAGTAGCAGTTTTTTTATATGCATTAAATATTGCACTTATATAGTGCTTTATGCTTTTATATATATATACTTTTATTTTGTTTATATATAGTACCTACATAGTGTTTTTCTATTATATACTTTTTTGTTGCTTACGCAACAATTATATAAAAAAAGCAGCTAATTGCTTTCCTTTATATATTTATAAGGTTTTTTTTTCTTAACGTACTTTTAACATAAGGTTTTTTTATTATAGGTTATTTGTTTAAGCAAGTTATACCTTATGTATTTTTTTTTAAATAGAACAAACAGTTTGTAAAAGTATGCTATGCATATTTTTTTATTTTAAGTTTTAACAAGTTGCAATAGATTAGTTCTATTTATAACTTTAGTTAGATTATAGTTGCATACCTTTTGTTTTTTAATGCAAATAACGCATTTATTTAATTTTTTTTTTTATATGCAAACCTTTTTTATATTTTTATATCTTTTGCATTTAAAGTTTGCAATATAAAATATCTCTTTTATTAAACAGTTTTTTGCAACGTTATAAAATATATATCTATATGCACCTTTTTAGCATAGATAATATTTTACTTCTTTAAAAACCTAAATACATTTAAGTTTATTATTGCAATATTTATTATATTTAGGTTTTAGTTTTAACTATATGTTTGCATAGCATAACGCCTTTATTAAAGTATAGCTTTTTTTAGTGTTATTTTTATTTTTTGCGTTGTTATTATTATTATTATTGTTATTGCTAGCTTGTTTTTTTTTTAATAACTTGCTAAAAAATCAGGATTTTATAGCATATCTTTTTTTTAATACTATGCTAAAAAATTAAGATCTTATAACAGGTTATTTTTTATTGCTAAGATTATTTGCTATATTATCTATACTATTAAAATAAAATAATAGTATACTTAAATAAAACAATAGTATACTAAGGTAAAATAATAATATATTTTTATAATTATTGTTTTTGCTAAAGCTATTTTTATTTTAACTTATAATAAAAGTAGTATTATATATATTATAATTATTATATTTATATGCTTAGCTAGGACTTTTTTTAATCTGCTTTTATTTTTATATAATATCTTTTTTATTTATATAATTTTATTTTTATATATTATAATTTATGCTAGTATATTATAATTTATTGTTTTTAAAATTGCTATTTTTGCTATCTAATATTAACTTATTAGGTATAATATCTTTAAAAAGCAAGTTTTTATTAAAAAGTAACTATTAGTTATAACAATTATTTAAACTTTTTTTTAACTTAACGTATATATATTTTATGCAAAAGACTTTATATTTTTTTTTACTTTATACCTTAAATACTGCTTTTGTTTTATATCTAACAAAATGCTTGTTTTAGCTTTAAAAGCTTATAAGTTTTAAAAAAACATTATAACCTACTTTTAAAGGTAATATAACCTAAACATAGCTACTAAAAATATCTTCTCTTTAAAAGTTTAGTTTTTTCTTATAATGTATTTCTTATAAAGTAATCTTTTGCTTATACGCTTATATAGTTAATTAATTTTTTAGCTATATTATATATTTTATAGCTTTAAGCTATAAGTTTTTTAAAACTGTTGTTTTGCATAGCATTTTTAGCGTTTATTTTATAAAGATATTGCTTATATAGCATTTAACTTTAAATTTTATAATTATAAAGTTAGCTTTTTTTTAAACAGTATATATAACTTTTTTAATAAAGCTATTTATATAATATTTATATAGTGCTATAAGTTTAATATTTATATTATTTTCTTAAAAAAAAGCATTAACGCAACTAATTTAAAATTCTCTGTTAAGCTAATATTTACAGATTATAACATTTTTTGCTTTCTTTATTTTTTTATATATTTTAATAAACATATTAAGCATGTTTTTAAGTTATAGGTATATATTAATATATGTAAACCTTTTGCAGTTATTAATTATTAGCAGTATATATTTTAACTTATTATATTTTTTTATAAAATATAGCCTTTAGCTGTTAACGTAAATTAATTTGCTAAATTTAATTGCTTGTTGCTAAGCTAGCTTTTTTAATACCTTATATATAGCTTTAGTTATAGCATATATAAAACATATAACTTTTAGTATTGCTTTTAGTTGCTTGTTAGTAATATCTATACTATTGCTATATTTAAGCAAATATTTTATTAATAACTAGCTAAAGTAACTAAGCTACTTATATTATAACTATACTTTTTTTTTTATATTAATAAATGCAGCAAAGCTAGTTTTTTATAGTTAATAAAGCTTAAGATTATATAAATTATTATATAAGATTATTTTTTTAAATATACTTTTGTTAGCAAGTTTTATAATAATACTATTTTTGTTTTATTTTCTGCAAACATTACTTTTAATTGCTATTTATAATAGCAACAAAAGGTTATATAATGCACTTAAAGCATATATAACATTGTTAAGTTTAAAGATATTTATAGCTTTATTAAGTCTTTATATAAAGACTTTTATAGTTCTAACGCTATTAATACCTAATAATATATTTTTATTAGCAGTATTTATTATATAGTATATAAAAACTATAACTTTAAACTATTTCTTGCTATTATATAAATATATCCTAGCTTTTAAATCTATAAGCTAATTGTTTATATTAACAAGTTTAAAATAAGTAGCAAAAACAAAAAAAAAAAAAGCTATTTAAATTTTATTTATTATTTTTAATAAAACTATTTCTTTTTTATTTAAAAGCTTATGTAAATTATTATTTGTTAGTTTTTTTTTAATATTAACTAGCTTTAAAACATGCTTAATAACGCGCAAGTATTTATTAGTAATATATTTTAAAAAAAATAAGCTTTTTTATATTATTTATCTGCTAAAAACTAAAAAAAAACGCTGCTATAGCAATAAATAGTCTTATTTATTATATATATAATACGTTATAGTTAGTAAATGCATATATAGCCTTTATTTTTTGTTGCAAAAATAGCAATTATTTATTAGAAAATAAAAATGCACTTTGTTTTAATATATACGTTTAAATCTAGTAATCTTTAAGGTATATTTTTTGTTTTTAATAAAGTAAGTTTTTTTAACTATATTAAAAAATATAAGTAAATAAATTAATATAAAACTTAGTTTTTTAACAATATTATAATGTTAGCAAAAAACTTTATTTATAACATTTTTAAAATTAATAATATAATAGCAACAATTTTTTTTTACTGCTTTATTAATTTATGTATATAGTACGTTAATATTTTTAAGTATTACTATAATAAGTTTTTTATTTAAGTTACTATTTTTATTAAAGGCTGCTTTTTTAGCCTTTTTATTTTTTACGCCTTAAAGCTTTATTTTAAAATAAATATGCTAACATTTATTTTTTATATATTTTTTAAAGTTAAAATATCTAACAAAAGTATACTTAAGGTTTTTTTTTTGCTATTGTTAATCTTTTTTAGCTTTATTATCTTTTTTTTTTTCTTTTTTTTTTTTTTTCTTTTGTTGCTACTGCTTGTTTTATTGTTTTTTAACACAAACTTTTTTAGCAGTAAAATAATTTATAAAAAAATTAAAATTAATGCCTTTAGTAAAATCTTTAGCTTTTTTTTACTTTTATATATTTTTAAAGTTATTATATAAATATAAAAAGCCTGCTATTATATTAATAATAGTTTTACTATTTATTACTTTATATTATATTTACTAAAAGTTTTCTGCAAGTTTTTTATATTTATTAAGGTATTTTATAATAAAAGCAAAAAA
Source organism: Xylariales sp. No.14919 (assembly GCA_002003505.1). NCBI lineage: Eukaryota > Fungi > Ascomycota > Sordariomycetes > Xylariales > Xylariales sp. No.14919. Next base: position 123,678 of record BDMC01000080.1, on the reverse strand, counting down.
TTTTAGCTTTATATTATAAACTTTTTTTAAAAGATTAAGTAATGCCTTTTTATTTATAACAAAATATTATTTCTGCAAAGTAACTATAGCTTTTATAAAGTTTTTTTTATTTTTAATTTTATTTATAATTAAATTATAAACTAATTTATTAATTATTTATTTAAGCAACTTAACTTTTGCTTTGTTTGCTTTATATTTATTGTTAGTAATCTAGTAGTTTAGCAAGCTATATTTAATATTAACAGTTTTACTAGTTATAGTAATAAAAACAATATAGTTTTTTTTTACTAAAAGTTTTACAATATTTTTTTCCTTTTTAAAGATTTCTTATAAGTTATATTATTTTGCTATTTTATTAAAATATCTTTTTTATTTAAAGTAATTTTGTTTACTTATAAGTTTATATTGTTATATTATTAAGAAATTAATATTTAATGCTATAATATCTTACTTAAACTTTTAAATTAGCTAGCTAGTTTAGCATTTTTATTACAGCAAAATAAATAAAAATATATAATTAATTAGCTTAGCTATAATAAAAGTAAAAAAAAAAGCTTATAACTACTTAATATAAATATAAAAAGCAAGATAAGTTTTATTAAGTAAGCTATCTTTCCTTCTTTTTTTTACACGTCTACATATAGACCTATATCCTTTGTTCTACCAAATGGTTGCCTAATATGCATGGACTCTGCCAGAACAAATAAGTCCTAGGTAGGTAGGTATATCGATTGGGCCGGGGGACGTTAGTTTAGGCCTCTCCATCACATGATCCACTCGCCGGTTGACCCCGCATAAATGCTAACCCAAGTAGTGTACTATACAGTCTAGATTCAAATACCGGAGCACGTCTACACCTGAGAAAGGCAACCCGCCCTCACGATTCCAATCAACCCCGCACAGCCCGGGCCGCATAACTACGTGTCGCGATAGAGTCGTGTGTCAGTGCCCAACCAAATATGACAGAGAAGAGCGGTGGCGGCACGGCAGCTGAAAAGGGAATAACTGAATAAATAAATGCCGACTCCATATTTCAGCTCTCAGCTCCTTCCTACCCTTTCCTCTATCTAGTAAATCTGACTAACCCCCCAGCCAGACGGTATTCAATAGTTCTATCCGCAGTATTATGCATACGGATACGAGATCTCCAATCAACGAGCCGACTCCCCGGTGACGGCTAGAAGTAGGTGGTGTCAGTGCGCCATGAAACTGTACGCTGCTTATGTATTTTCATGCCGCTATGGCCGTATCGCCATGCTCATTGGTACCGTTCCTGCGTAATGCATTCCACTTACGGCAAGGAGCGGCACTTGCGCTGCGCAAACAGGACTCAGGTATACGCCAAATTGACTGTATTCGGCCGTCAATCGTCCAATGCGGTCTTAACACGGCATTGAGAGGAACCCGATATGGTAGCCGGTGAAGGCCGGTAGATTTGGTATCGCTAATAGCTAAACTTAATTATGGCGAGTGCAGAGAGCCCACACGTAAGCGTATAGTCTAGATGCCTGTCTTTGCAGGGGTATCTAGGTGCGTAGTGGTAGTGAGGAGGGATTACCTATACATGACATGGCTTGACAATTACTCCGATATAGACTCCCTGGTGGCAGGGCGGATTGGGTCCGGTCCACTCGGCAATGAGTTAGGTGGTCCCTTGGGCAGAGTATATAAGGATTGACTAGGGGCATCTATCTAGATTAGCAGTAGTGTCTCCTGTCTTGCCTAAGCTACTAATCTTCATATACAATACGATCTGGTATACGAACCGCCATATCACTTTATCTTACTCTTCAAGCTTTCGAGATAGACACGCACAATGGCGGCTAGCGTAGACAGGATTCCTACGGACTCGCAGGCCGAGTCCATCTACTTCCTCAATGCCGGGGCCGCCCAGGCAGAGCAGGATCGGCTGAATAGGCAGCATCGCCTATTCGACGACATGATGCAAAACGATCTACTCCCTCCGCATATCGCATCGGCGCTCGCTACATCGCCAACGCCGCCTAAGGTTCTAGAAATCGCTACCGGAACAGCGGTATGGTTGACCGAGGTCGCCAAGACGCTGCGCCCTGACGCGGAATTTGTTGGCCTGGACTACGATACATCTAAGTTCCCGACCTCACTGCCGCCTAACATTACGCTACGACAAGCCGACATGTTCAAACCATTCCCTAGCGACCTTCTTGGGAAATTTGACGTTGTGAACGTGCGGTTGATTATCTTCGCCTTAAAGGAAGGGCAGGGAACCGACCTAGTGAAAAGTTTGATGACTCTCCTCAAGCCGGGAGGCTATGTAGTGTGGGCTGAGACTGGTCCGGGTATGTATCAAATTCTTTCAAGTTCTGGCTCATTGAATCTTCTCTTGGATCATTTCTCTTGCCATACGGGGCTAACCTTTTTGCAGTGAGTCACCCTATAGAACCACGGCTAGGGTCTTGCCGATAATTACATTTGTCCCATAGTACCCTGAAGCCCAGATCACAAGCTTACACATCGCAGCTCTTGACGACCGTCGAGCCGCCTAGTCCAGCATGGTTCAAGTTCCAGGAAATCAACTGGAAGTTCGCCAGGAAAGTCGGCAGAGACTTAAAGTGAGTCATCATGCCGTAATATCCTTAGAGCTGTGTGGTAGAACGGAAAACTGATGCAAAACTAGTTTACCCATTGGCATGGTAGCCTACATCAAGGAGGCCGGGTGCGTAGAGTGCGACGACAAGGCGTACCCTGGGAATTCACAGCTATACACACGCGGGAGGGATGAGTGGATCGCTCGAACCAACGTACACGTTAAGGCATTGGCTGAGCAATCACTGAGGGGAATTACGAGCCTAGGCGGTGTCGAGGGTATGACCACACAAGAAGAGGTAGATGGGTTGCTCGCATCATTTGAGGAGGAGTTCAAAGATCGCAAAGTCCATTATTTGTTCATTAGGGCTTGGGGAAGGAAGCCTGAGACAGCTTGAATAATTTTATCGAGATAGCAATAAAGCTTATACTCCTCAAGTCTTCAGGAACGCGGGGCGAGCGCGAATGATGCTAAAAAGTAATTATACTCATACTTGGGGGCGGAGACTCACTTAGTATCTAGCACGCGGAGCCGGGAAGCACAGACAAGTGTAAGTCCATGACAACAGTGGTTGACTGGATCCTTCGATACGGGGCATTTAGAACCTTATGGCTCCATATACTCACTACGCGCGGTTGAAATAAGCTCCTGTCAGATTCCGTCAGACCGGTAACCAATCACGAGGCAGCAGCCGTGATTATCCCGAACTCTTCACCGTATGTACGGAGCCCCATAGTCCCAGGGTCTAGCTTTAGTCCGATTCATGACATCTAACGCCACTATAAACACATTGTAACCAAGCCTGATGTGGTTTGCATCCTTAGTTGTTGTCTTCTTTTGCTCTTCTTTGGCCTCTCTACGTGTTTCCAAGCGGCTAATCTTAGCCTTGTAACAGTATACCGGGCGGTTACTGGATTGGGCCTGCCTGCCTGAGCCACGGAATTAATCATAACCCAGAAATATGCGCAGCCTCAACACATACGATATCTCCCCCCCGCGCTAAAAACAAAATCTTCTGTAGATTAACGACTTGAGTAATCGAACCGTTGAGTATGACGAACAAGAGTTTAAGGCCCACAGAGCCTATATGTGTGCCCAATCACTAGATATAACAGCTACCCTAAAAAGTAGGTTTACAGCTTGAAACCCTAGATGACTAGCCTCCTTAGACGTATCTTACGAAATCCGTTTAAGCCAAACAGGGGAAGCTCTCGCGGAAGTGTGGATACATCGGGGTAGGGAAGAGAGCCAGTGCTCTCACTAGGAGTGATCACCGGAAGTGTATTCAGATGCTCTAAGGTCTAAGTTCTAACTCATGGGTAGAGGGGATAATTAGTGCTATTTATACATGGAATCATAAGGGATGTTGTTCATCCGAGCCCAAGGCTCTGTTGTATCCACTTATCCGTGACAGAAGCATGGTGGTGGGAAGGTGATTTTGAAAAGGGGGATTAAGAACTTGGTATGGCCTCCAATAAATATAAGAAGCGTGAAAACCGTTCAACCGACTGCATATATTCGTAACTAGATGCCACGAATCAATATAGCGCTCGGGGATCATTCATGGCATTTCAAATGAAACCTCACAACTCCAAAGTGTCTACTTTCGTCGCCTACCCTCTTAGCACTCCTCAACCGTAGTATCAGGAGATTCCTCGGCGTTTTGGTCGTCGGACTGTGGGGACTCATCGACTTCTTCGGGTGTATGGAGGACGGGGTGTTTCAGGTCCGAAATATCCAGCAACCCGAGCAATTCGCCGGGCATCGTAGCCGGAACATCATCCGCACAGCGGGACCACGTCCCCAATCCAAGCTCTTCATGCGCTAGCCTCTGGAGCTGCAAGGTTGTGTTGGTATTCCATTCGAGGTGTGCGTGCTGTCTATAGCCCTTCCTCTTGGCAAGGAATTCTGACACGACCTCGAGGAGGTAGGAGGTTGAGATGAGCAGAAGTCCGGCTACGAGGATAAAAACGAGCCAAAAGACGCTGAATGAAGCGTGTGCTGTACTCCGAATTTTCTAAGGTAGTTAATGTGAGCACAGCTGGTGAGGTCGGAGAGTGAGGGCTGTAGCGACTGTGAAAGAGGCTGGTAGAAAGAGAAGCATAAGACATACCTGGTTATTGCATATCTTCACCAGCTCTGGAGCGGTATAGTTGTAGTGAAATGCGAGAACCTTTGGGTCCGTCGGGCCGTAAGCCGCGTCGATGAACGCTTCTTGAGTGGCTGCCATTGAAATATTCCAGAAGCGAGCTATATCGAGCTGCCACTGGTTTGGTTCTATAGCGGCTTGCTGGCCCTGAATCAACTTTCGCTGGGAATGCAGAGCGGCCGGTCCCAACTGCGATAGAATCCCATAAATCGAAGTATCGTAAGAGAAGAATGTGTTCATGAAATACAAGAATCGAGCCTGCGACTCCGTTTCGGCGAAGTTGCCGACGAAGTAAGAATAACTCGAGTTGAACAGCGGCGCTACGCCGGCTATCGCATCTCGAAGACTGGCCAATGGCCCACACTGGCCCGACTCCTGTATCCCGGTGTTGCAAAACTGGTGTTGATTAATGCACCCTAAGGGAGACGCTGGCTCTCGGGGGAGATAATACCGTGGATCCGCCCTCGTCCCGTCGCTGTATACAAAAGTGATATCAGTCGGTGTCGATGCCGTGCGGTACCATGCGTCCTCCGTCGGCTTCACGAAAAGCACTCCATTTCCGGACAGGAAAATTAGGATTAAGTCTGCATCCTGTCGAGAGATAGAGTCTACAGGAACGAAACTCGCGTTAGGTAAGTAGGTGCCGTTTTTTAATTCGGCTGTAAGGACGCTAGGTATTATATTTCAATCAGCAAGATGTCGCGATTACTGGCAGAGTAGTAGGGCGGGGCGATATCACTGCATATCCCGAGAATCTAGACTGTGCACTATAGGGTAACTTACTTTATCTGATAATTAGAAATAGTCACCACTGAGTCGTAGGCGAGCACGTCTGAGTATTGGGCTTCCACCGGGACAGCTTTGTACACATAGTCTCTATCCCCAAGCGGGGTCTTTCTCGTGCCAAAGTGATACAACGTGTAATTCTTAGGCGCGCTACCTTGGCTAGTAAACCGCGCAGAATCTAGTGGCGCGCATATGAGGACGGTCCTCCAACGTATTCTTTCGTTCGAGGGAGCATTTTGGCCGAGATGGCGATGACTATCGATGAAGCCGCTGTCTAAAATGATATTATTCGAGTTGTCACGACAGCTATGATTATTGAACGGGCAAGCTGCTTTGCTATTTATATCGACGGAAATCTGCTGTGTAATGAATCGCCGGCAGTCGAGCAATCCGCTGCTCGAGTCTGAATAACACTGCTGTGCATAGTTAGCAGCATTGTTTAACCTTTCAGCCTCATAAGGCAAAGGATCTGCCCATTGGTCCGTGTCTTCGTAACCCGGCTGGTTTAATACCCCGCAATTCGCACTTCGAATCAGGACCTCACTGCCAACCGAAGTAGATACCCGTGACGAAAAACCACCTGCGACCGTAAAAGTAGCAGTACAGACCATAGCGGCCGTTGCTATAGCAAGCGGGCGAATAATACTTCTTGAGCCCCAGTTGACCTTTGCTACCTGCATAAGTTGGCGAAGGCCACCTTCAGGGCTCGAAGAATTGCGCAGGATTGCCTGGCACTGATGATAGAGTGCGTCTTGAGCCTTGGTGGTCGAGTAGTACCTGTGAAAAACAAACCAGAGGATTCTCCATGTTCGGGTGGCGACATAGGTAATAAACAACGCGGTAAACGCGATCAATAGATCTGCATCTTGTCGTTTAAGTGTTAAGGTGGCCCCCATGATCTGCCCACGAGACCAGTTGGTCCATAGTCCGACATAGACTGGATACTGGTCACCCGGTGAGGTGCCCATAGTAATTGTGGAGGGATTAACGAGGACGAACAAATCTGTGATAGGGTAAAGTCGGAATTAATGAGCCTAGTATTCCTGCTATCAGTCATGATCAACCGACGGAATGCTATATATATAATATTCTCTGGGTAATGCACGCTATTGATTATTACAATTCCTATTTCGGTGCTGTAGGCGGTCTGGATGGGGTCCATTGGAAAGAATTAGCCAATAATCAATTTGTGTCTACATAGAGTAGAGATAACGTCGTAGTAGTAATGCTGGTGATTTGGTGAGCCTGTCGTTGGGGGGGGCTAACCGGAGAACTCTACACAGGCTACGAAACGTCGTATAAATTAATACCCCCTAGATGCGACAGGGCCAAATAGGGATCAGACGAAACAAAACGTATAGGAGCCGTGCATGGCTAGGGCAGGTGAGGAGGACGTACCTATTATCTCCTCGATAGGATACATAATCAGAGAAGCTGAGTGCCCGGCAGCTCGTAGGAGGAATCCGCTTCAGCCTCGATTTATGCACATTTAGCAATGCGCATTGTAAATAAAGGTTAGATGGGCCTTGTCAGAGACTTTGAGATCTTTTTCTCTCATTCTTTTTTATTCGAAATTTTTTTTAGCTTATAAAAAAAAGGAGTGGAAAAAAACGCAGTGCGTCCATCACCCTCCCCTCGTACGTAGTCGAAGGCACAAGGCCTAGGGAATAGCATCCAGTTCGACAGTGTGTCTAATACTATGCTATTAGTGAGCCAGTAAATGTTAATAATGCCTTGTGGGATTGCGTGTGTACGTGCGCGCGAGGCGGACGCGAAAAAAAGGGGTGAGGGCTGGTTGCTTGTGTTGTGTAGTTATTTGGCAATGACGGAGCGGGCCCTCTGCGTAGTATTATAAGATACGGTACTCCGACAGTCACTGTGAATAGGCCGGAGCCTATTCTATAATAATAGGTGCTAAGTGCTGTAAGTCGTCTTCCAACGCCCATCTTGAACATCTCTTCAGACTACCTAGGTAGTTCCAATTAATTCCTAACATCCCACTATTCGAAAAGCTAATAACGTATATAGCTACAAGGGTAGCTTTGCAGGTAAAAGGACTCAGGCAAGGGTCGAACATAAAGTTTCTTGATGAGGTGCCACCTCGCGGGTTAGAGAAAATTTTGATGTGACAATTACGACCATCAGGGGTCTTATTCCGTTATTGTTACCATGTTGTTACTATCTGGTATACGAGTTAGGCGGTAGGGTCACAGTCATCACACTCGCCTTCCAACACGGATGGCATTACCCCCAAACTACCCCTATTGGTGGCAAAATGGTGGCTTTTGCTTACCCAAATCTTGGCCAGCGGGGTATAAGGAGGTACGAGAGGAATAGGGCCGCTGATAAGCCGTAATTGCGTCGTCGCATTAACTTCGTTATAAATTCAGGAAAGGTAACACATCCGTCCCCTTATGCATAGGAAATGAAGTATCGGGCTCACTACTGTTTAGACCTAGCAAGAATACATTCTCGATCGTCAAGGCTGTGTGGGGGTTGAGCCTTACGGGCTAATATTTAACTGAATTATTTGTATCAAGTTTACGAACTACTATTGAGGTAAATTTAGATCTCGCCACCTTTGTGATGTCTACGGATGTTCATTTACGCAAAAAAGGATACCGCATGGAAAGGGCAACGCCAATTGATCAAGCTCGTCGTGAACACACGGACAGTGCCGCAATCGTAGATTAGTCCCTCTCTGACGGATTCCCTACATACGCATACCATACAGTAATAAGATATCCTTTAAAGCTTTTCTATTTGTCTAGGTTTTAGCCCCCAAACCGTGTAACCCCCCTACGTCTACGAATTTATTAAAACACCCTTATACGTAGCCATTGTTAGAACCTAACCGTCGTAGTTCTCACTGCTGGTTCACTCCAGTATTGACCTATCTTATTGTGCAAGGAGGGAGGTCCTTATAATACTAGAAGTAGCTATTTAGTTAGGTTATATACAGGATTCCTTATTTTCTGTGCTCACCCGTAGCCCTGTTTGGTGATTATGACAACAACTTCCTTTTACTCGTCTCATAAAAGTACGCGACCAACTACCACCTTATTGAACAGACTCTCGCCTCCCAACTCGGCAATTCCCCCTATCTCGTGGTTTCCGCCACCGAAGTACCCGTCACAGTTTAGCTCTAAGGCGTAGCTAAGTTTGAACCGAGCACGGGATGACTCGGATCAGACAAGTCAAGACAGCCTAATAGGTCATCAGCCCTAGTGATCGGGACCTTCTCCGTGCCTTTCGACCAAGTGCCGAAGCCTAGGCCCTCGTGCGCTAAACGTTGTAGCTGTAAAGTTGTATTGGTGGCCCATTCCAATGTTGCGTAACTGCTGTACCCGTATTTCTTGTAGAGAAGCGAAAAGGCAGGTTCTAGCAAGAAAGAGGCGATGATAATGACGGTACCAACAATGAATGTAAACAGAAGGCCGAAGAGACTAAACGAGGTATACGCCGTACTTCTAATCTTCTGTAATCGGGCGATTAGCCGGATTCGAAGTATCAGAGTAGGAAAAGGCGAACTAAGGGTTGATCCATACCTGGTTCATACATAGATTTCTTTGTTCTCCAGTGAAGGGTTTACGGAAGTTGAGAAAGGAAGGATCCGTTGGATTGAAGTAAGCCGCACCCAAGAAGTGTAACTGAATACCGGCCATTTGGATATCGAACCAATGAATGGCATCAAGCTGCCATTGATTAGATGGTAAAGGCCCCTGGCGACCTGCGATTAAAGTACTCTGGGACTTCAAGCTTGCGGGCCCTATTTGCTGTAAAATACCAATTAATGATGGGGAAGAATGAATAACTGCTTTGAAATAATCGAAATATGCTGCTCTAGTATCATTAGAATCTTTGCTTTTAGGGGCTTTGCTTTGGAAATTGAAGATTGTAGCAGCACCGTCTATAGCATCTACCATGCTTCCTAACGGGCTACAGTCCTCAGGACTCCGGTTGCAGAACTGCCATTGCCTCGTACAACCTAGTGGAGATGCGTCCTCTAAAGGAAGAAAGAATCGGTAGGTTCCACCCGAACTATTGCTGCCCGAAATACCAACCTCCATCGCCGTCGGTGATACGCGATACCAGTCGTCGTTTGAAGGCTTCGTATGTGTGACGCCATTCCCAGCAAGGAAGATAACAGCCAGGTCTGCATCTCGTCGAAAGATTGAATCAATCGGTATAAAATTTGAGCGCTCGTAGTCGAGGTTTCTGTTTTTCACGTACGTAAATGCTGGACTAAGAAGCGATGATTAGCCGAATTAGCAATAATAACCTGACAACGTTACAAATCACACCCAACGACGGGGGCTGCAAAGAAGTTGCTCACCTTAACTCATAATTAGCACCAAATGAGAACGTATCGGGCGACAGGAGATACGAATACTGTGACTCAATTGGCTTGGCCGTGGCCATATAATCCGTGGTATCAGTATTTACCAAGGTTGCATTGCCGTAATGATAAACCGTGACGTTCCCAATAGTAGTATTCTTCTGGCTCGAGTAGCCTCGCGTTTCCATTGGCGCGCAATGGAGGACCGTTCTCACCAGCATTCTTTTATCGACCGGCGCGTTGATCCCAAAATGATCGTGGCTATTCATATATCCGGAATCAATACGAAGATTGGTACTATTGCTCCGGCATATATCATGTTGAAAAGGACAACTTGCTTCCGTATCTATCTGGGCTGAAATTCTTTTCGTAGTTAAACGACTACAGTCCAAAATTCCAACGGAATCGTTGGAATAGCATTGTTGAGCATAGTTGGCTGCGTTATAAATTTTAGGGGCAAAAATGGCTGATTGTAGAAAAAGGTCTTCGCTTCGCGCGGCTTCGAAATCGTCCCATCCACAGTTCATGCTCTCGAGCAGAACTTCGGTTCCAACGGCAGTAGAAACCTGCGAAGAAAAGCCGCCCGCGACGGTAAAAGCTACGGTATAGACTGTGGCGGCCAAGAAAAGCAATAGCGGCTTGAGAATGATGCTTTTGCGGAGGCGGTTGGCCCACAGTAACTCAGCAAGCTGCAGAATGCTACTCTGAGTATCGGAATTCCGTAGGATTGCTTGATACTGATGATAAACGGCGCCTTGCGGTATATGTGAAGTGTTGTGTCGATGGAGAATAAACGATATAATTCGCCAGCCGCGAGAGGAAACTAGGGCCACGAATAACGCGGTGAAAGCAATCAAGAGGTCGCCTTCTCGTCGCCTAACCGTCAGCGTTCGGCCAAGGACGGAATCACGAGACCAGTTGGTCCAGGTACCCAAATGGACAGGGTAGTAATCGGTATCATTCCGAAAGGTTGCCATGGCGGCTTAGAGAACGAGGAAGGCGACAGATGTTGCGGAACGTATTATATAATTATATAATCGATTTACTCACGAGACTAACAGTGTTGTATTATCCCAGAGAGTGGGGTATATAGGAAGGCTTGTCAAAGATGAATATAAAAAACGGATAGTAAAATAATCACAAGAAAATGATCTCCAAGTGCTAGTTACTGTAGCGAATTTGGACTGGTTGGCTTGGGAACTGACAACTTATAGTTTCTGCTCCCCTTTATCTGGTGGCTGGAATTAACTCCCAATATTTGAGGACTTCAGCAATTTAGGGTGAGGAGTAAGCCTTCAGCAGCCACAGCTATGGGCGCTGCCATATAAGCGCATAGCATGTAAGCCTAATATAGCCACCAGACCCCAATGGGCTGAATACCGACATACATCATAGTTGGGCCGCCATGCTATGGATGCGAGGCTAGGAGAGTTACGTGGGTTGCTAGATTGAACACTAGTCGACTCCCGTAGTGTTCGTCGTAGGCATACCTGGTAATAGGGGTCTGGCCTATGCAACGGGTAAGCTGCGTTCCTCGTGGGGGTGCCCCTCCTCCTCTTCCTGTGTCGCTAGTTTGGTCACTTCTTGCCCAGAAACCACGATACCACCCTTGTATGCAGGTTCTTTTATGCGTATAATCGCAGCATAAGCCTTTTTAGAGCTCATTATTAGCTTGCTTACTTTTATTGTAGCACAAACCACTATAGGAGATATAACGTGGTGGCTGACGTTAGAGCAATTCGAGCTTCCCATGCAACACAACCATCCTTCAAATTTTTTCAAACCTCATTTATAGCCTCTGCCAGCTTACACGATAGCATAATCTACGACATAAATGATGAGAAAACCGCGTTCACAGCCTCCACTGAGATTATTGTGGAACGCGAATGAGTGCTTGGCCATCTCTCTCGAACCAAAGCTAAGGCAGAGCAGACCGGCCATCTAGAAAGCCAACTAGTATGCGCTGCAGTGCAACGACCGTTTTCCAATTCAGTCTCTGGGTGGCACTGCCTGAATACCGAATTTTAGGGCGAAGCATAGTTGATTCATACGCCCATTTCTGCCACACCTTACACGCTGTGACGGGCAGCCAAGTTGGCTATGTAAACATGCTGTTAGTAAAACTACGTACGGAAGAAGGGAAGCATAAGGGCTCCGGCGACCCTACGGCTATATATACACTAGCTGACTGGCCAAGCCAGCCTAACACCCAAAGAGCTAGGCCCTGACCCAGCCCATAACACACGCCTACTAGCTTAGGCGTAAAGCTGAGCTGCGAGCTTGACCACAATTCAAAGGGGCAAGCTAGTCTTAGAGCATCAACGCCCACGCATTGAAATGTAGCGGTACAGGGTGATAAATATAGCGAACAATGTAGTCTTAGTAAAAGGGTGACTTGAAGTGACTACTAGGACAAAACCGGGAAACAATGGATGTGAAAAGGGGCAAGGCAGAATGTTGTTCATCACGGGTTGGCTTGATTATACAAATCAATACAGGTAATATAAAGAGCACGGTAAGGTAAACCCGTATAATTATAACTGAGAATATATTAAAAGAAAGAAGAAATATATAGCTATCATCCTACTTTCATATTTTCAATGATGAACCTTTTCTATGTTGAGGGCCGCCCACAGCGCACCTGTCAGCCCATTATGTCCCACGTCCATATATGCCTGTATGACAGATTTTGTGAGGGTTTCGCGTAAATGGGGAGTCTGTAATATAGGACAGATGTTCCGAAGGATACTTATCGTACCGAAAATAGTGAGGCGGCGACACAGAATAATATTACAGAGACTGTTATTCCCTGATAGGTATAGGACTAAGTAAATTATCTCTCAGTGTTGTAATCTTTAGTATATATGTATAATGAAGACATGTTACTGTATAAAAAGCCTATGCTACCTATGCTAAGTGTAATCACTAATAGACGGAAAAACTCCTTTTTCTCGAGGCGTGATAGTCGGGGTTGGAATAGGGAAAAGGAAAAAAAAAAAAAAAAGTCGAAACAGCAGCTTGAACAAAAATCGAACTGGCGTCCTAAAAAGGGCAAAAAGAATCACAGGGCTTAAGATATACTCAACATCCCTGGACCGGAAAGCACTTGAATGCCTATGGCCCTGCCTCTGACACAAGTGTTTGTCCTGCCGACTACTTTACCACTCGGCCATTGGGCCGAAGCGGGAACGTCTATTGTTGAAGGGAGGCACACATATTGAGTCATATAACCCTTGGACCAGACCTCATATCTATTCCTACTAGCCGGGGCTCCCTTGTGCCTTGCAGCATCCTGAGAGACGTATAAGGGAAGGAGTCATTTTATATGCTAAGGACAACTTATCTGTAGCATAAGGCTTCAATTGCCCCGTTTAGCACCAGGTAAGCACCAGGTAAGCACCATAATCGAGTTTTTAGCGGAGGCATTGCGCCTAGCCAGAGTAGCATATGGTTCCTTTTAATGCAGTTAGTAATGTTGGGTTGTTGGCTGCAAGCCCACAACGGGGGTACTCATGGCTATTTTCCTATTTTCCTGCTACTAACCCACATTTTCCCACCACCCCTGCCTACCCCCCAAAACTACTCCATTCAAGTACCTAGGTAATACCTTATAAGTCGCGCTATCTACCTCCCCCATCTCAGGTGTGCAATATCTGATCATTTAACGTGTAATTACTCACACGATACTCATCGAGCCCCGCTAGTACTGTCTGGTTCTTTCTTCTAGTCGGCGTCATGTTCCCATTGACAGGAGATATGCTTTCGTTCCACTCACCGACTTCGACGCCATCGCCGGCTTCGACACCATCGCCGGGCTCGAGGCCGCCGCCGCCGCTGCCACCACCGCGACCGCCTAATGAAGAGCCCTTTGTTCTCGTACCCTGGAAGCCCCGAATGGATGACCCCCGCACCATTAGCAAGCAGATGGGAGCCGAGGTACGATTAGACGGCGAGGGAATTCTGAAGCGCGGCGGGCGCGTTCGCCCAAACGAATAAGAAGCGCTTCGTACCGTGAAGAAATTCACAACAATTCCAGTCCCTGATGTACATAAATCGGAGTACACAACTGTTGACGATTCTCCGTTCGGCCAGATCTGGATGGAGCGTGTTCCGGGCTCTCCCCTGGACAAGCTTTGGGATACCCTCGAAGATTCTACAAAGGAGCGCATTTGCAAGGAGCTTTGGGGCTTCGTCAAGCAACTGAGAGCAATACCCAAACCATCCAGGCTCACACCCTTTTACCAATGCGGCGCAGATGGCTCTGCTTGTCAGGATGTTTTGCTGGAGGATCTGACATCTCCGCCAGAGCCTCTCTTAAACGACGATGCGCTCAGGAACCGCATTAATCAGCGTTACTTGCACTGCAACGGCGGCTCGTACGGCGAGAACCTGATGGATTATCTTCCACGGTCGGACAAGTCTGTTTTCACGCATGCCGACTTAGCGCCGCGGAATATTCTGGTAGACGAACGCGTGGAGATAACCGGGCTGATAGACTGGGAATTTTCCGGGTGGTATCCCGATTACTGGGAATACGCCAAGACGCAGGTGCAGTGGCTAGCTGAGGACTTTATGGTCTGGATGGACCGGACGCGGCCCCAGGATTGGGACATAGTTGGCATACATAAAGCTAAGAGGGTTCTCTTCTAATGAGCATACTGTTCGGGATAACATCCCCAAGTAGCTGTGAACCATCTATCCACGCCCTGTGGCTAGATCAGCCTCCTGCTTGCTTCGCGGCTGTGGCGGTTGTATGGGTTGTAGTTCTCCTAGTGTCGGGATGGTTAATATCTCTTGTCCATCCCGATCGAAAGCGTTTCATTTTGGTGGAGGTACACTGTTGCAAACTTTAATTATCGTCCTACATATTTTTAGAACATGATATAAGACTTTTTATACCGGCATAATAAGGGTAAGTCAAATGATGAAACAACACGTTAATCTTTTAGACGCTTTTTAAATAACAGAATACTATTTATCTAACCCTTGGCATGTAGATATCTTGGGTAGGATACTACCTTTTTTACGACAAGCGGAAACTGAACAACAAGTATTTAAAATGCTAAATGTAGGCTTCTTTATACTAGACAGAACCTATAACCTGTGACAAGGGCTAATATCAAGGGCTTGGAACATAGTCAATTCAACTAATAATTCTCTAGGGGTCTCGAGGGCCTTGGTTCTCTCCTTCCTTCGTCGGGGAGATTATAGCCCTATTTACGCCCAAAGGGCCTCATACAATCTATCTCTGTCTTTCTCGTATCTTTTACCTGTTAGCACTAATATGCCTTCATACCTTATTGTTAGGTCTTCCTGCATTTGGGACTAAGTCCTCGTGACTCCTCCATACCCAATAATCCTAGTGGGTCAGCAACTGTGTTGTCCGTGGGCGCGTGCGTGCCTCTAAATGGCTTAGGCCAGTCTTGGCAGTCTTGACCGTGTGACATAACCTGTCATAATCATTAGTATAGGGGTTTAATTAACACTTGTTGTTACGCAAAGAGCCTATATGATCTATGCTGAATGTTTATTACTGGTATACAGAACACCTCTTTGTTCCAGAGCTCTGACATATACTACTCGAGGGTTGAGCTTGGCGATATCGAGAACGTCGTTAAGACTCTATACCTATAGAATAATGTTTTCGCGGAGTATTTCTCCGCCTCTGGAGAACCGCAGAAGTTCCTGTTGGCTAATGTTTTAATACCCTCAGCCCCCTATTCTGAGTCGATGACTGTGAGAGGGGCTCGAGGGAACGCGCCAAAGTCTGTCATGTTAAGGTTCTTATAGGATTGACTGAGTTAGAGTAGGCAAAAAATCAGCCCCTTTATCAAAAAGCTTCCTTGGCAGGGGAGTATAGGTTTTCTTCATTCCCCTAGAATTCGGAAAATCAAGGGGCCGTCATCTTCCACCCCGTGCGACTACGAATGAACTCGACAATATCATCAATCTCATCCGGGATTCTATACCAATGACCCAGGCCGGGATATAGCTTCCATTCAACATTATACCCAGCGGCACGCATAGTTCTTGCAGCTGCTTCACCTAGTCCATGCGGTTTCTTTTCGTCTACATCCCCATGGCCTAAGAAAATGGGAGTTGAGACCGCCGTCTCATTTTGGTGTGGAGTAGCGTCTTGCGGAGCATCAATGCAGAGAAGATCTCTTTCGAAGTTGAAAGCTCTTACGGCTGGGTCTTGGGGTTGGCTGTCTTCGTCCGATGCTGCAAATGGATTATCTTCGCCGTCGTCCGAAATATCTTCCTTCTTTATCGCATCTTCCATATCTTGTTGAAAAGGAAGATAACCACTCATACCAAAGTAACCTCCAAGTGGATATTCGAGGCTCAGCAGAACAGAGAGGGACATGGCGCAGCCTTGGCTTATTCCGCCGAGGATAATATTTGATGGAGGTATTCCCGCTACTTGTATTTCTTGGCGAAGAAGCTCTCGGATTTCGACTGCCGACTCTGCTAGCCCTTGTAGCTGCGTTTCCTTGCGGTAGGCAGGGTCTGGAAGACGGGCAATGTTAAACCATTGTGTAATCTTTCTCCTGCCAAAAGCGCTAGAACGCCGGCGTTTGGCTGTCGGGAAGATAAAACGGGCCCCAGGCAGTAGATCAGGGAATGTTTTACCAGAGGAAGTTTTCCCCGTCTCGAGAAACTCTTGACCAAACTTTTTGCCGTTTGAGCCAAGCCCATGGAGTAATATAAGCGTATGTGAATGCTGGGTTGTAGGCTCAACAACGTACGTCAGTTGGTTGGCGAGAACCGTCTTCCCAGGAGCCGACTGTGGCTCGTTAAGCTCCATGGTGGGTGGCGATGGACAGTGTTACTCCCCGTTAGCTTATGTTGCTCGAGCTGTACATCCTGGTGCTGATGCGAGGAACTCTGTATTGAAATACTGTTTCACTAAAGGATCGGCAGAGTTGTACCTAGGTAGTGTTTGTTTTCGTCACTTTACATTTCGGCCTTATAATTTGTCGCTTTAATACGTGGTGGCTTTGTAGTTAAGGCGCTCACGCTCATATAGCTGGTGAGTCGTCCGAACTGATCCCGGCGCCAAGATTAGCAGATGGTACACGCAAGCGTGATACAGGCAAGAACCAACAATTGCGTCATGCACTAAGGGCATATACGGAGCCGGAAGGCGTCTCGGGGGCTTCTTGGAGGCTTGATAGGGTGAAAAAAGCGATGGTATTCTATGTGCGGGAGGAAGAAGGGTAGCGAAATGCCCCGCGGGTCAGATAGGTTGTACTTAGGTAGCCAGTCCAGTGGGTCAGAGTGCCCGGCAACAAACTCGGGTCCGGGTACTATGCACTCCGTTCCGTACCTATGTAGGTAGTATCTAAGTAGTCACGGTGCGGGATGTCTATCTCATCTGGATACACGACACAGACTGTTTGTTCACACCATCACACAGGTACTCCCTCACGGTCACCCGGTGGGTAGATGCCTACCCCAGGCTACCAAAGAATCTCAGCTGTGTTCCACATGACCGATAATTCTTGTAAGCGAGGTTGCAGTATCTTATCCAAAGCCCTTTCCGTAACCCAGCCACTATGCCAATCCGGCCGTCTCATCGCCTTGCAGTATTCCCAATAGTCGGGATAGTAGCCCGCAAGCTCCCAGCCAACGACGGCCACAACCTTCGATCCTTGCACAAGTATGTTCCTGGGGGCAAAGTCATTGTGTGTGAAGACGATCTCATGCCCCTTCATGACCTCGAGGAACATTTCGCAAGTCATACTGATGTGAGTGGGGACCGGCGACTTGCCTTGCTTCAGTGCCTTGACAATACCGGCGTTAAAGTCATCTTCGTCCTTGAATGGGCCATAGCCTCCGCAGTCGCCATCAAAGAAGTGGTCGTCGCACCACGAGCCGTCAACCGCACCGATGAATGTTCCCTTGATTTGACGAAGCTCCTCCATGTAGCCCCGTAACTGCGTGATGACTGACTCCTTCTCCGTAACCGAATACGCATCCCATGCTTCCTCTAGCTCAACCCCATCAATGAATTCCATAATGATGCGTGTGTGGCCAGATTCATCATCTTTGTAGGCATTGTAGACTTCGGGGACTGGGATGCTGGTGTTGTTGCGAACAAATTTCATAGTTTCAGCTTCTGCGAGGCGGACACCCGAGCTAGACTTCACAACGGTCCTCGAGTCGATCTTGTAAACCGCAGTAAATTCCCCGAATCGGTGCGCGAATCGGTGCGCGTTGGCAAGATCTTCTTGTGATACCGTTCGCGGCATTGTGATGCTCGGTACCTAAATAAAAAGTTCGATATCAGGTAGATACGCCGGCTAAGTGAAGAGTTGTATCTGGGGCTCTAATCTCCAGGGGGAAATGGGTAGGTGCCTAGGTTGAGTAGGTTCCGATCTCGCATTCCGGTACGTCTCATGTGTCTCGCGTGTCACGTATGACATTGCCCCTACAAACGAATGGTGTCACGTGTTGATAAACAAGTTCTATCTCGCGATGGCAGGCACCTTGGGTACCGACTTCCTATTCGGTTTGACCACTCGGAAGTTCCCAACGGCTTCTCTATTACCAGTGAGCAGCTTCACTATCTCGTAAACCATCTAAGCTTTCTCAATATAAATGCCTTTGAAGTTGGGAGTATAGCTAGCCCAGATACCAACATATTCTTTGTTCCCCTATAGATTAAAAACAAAGTCGATATTTCGATAGAACAATGATCAGAAATAACCAGATTGTTTCTCTGGCACATGATAATGCACTAAATACATAAGAGCCGAGCCAGTCTTTCTTTGACCTGTCTAGCTGGCTTTGTATCACCCACCTCTCTTATACGACCATGTGCCAAATCCACAGACCCTGCGGATGCATCTCGCTGTGCAATACCGACGTTATGTCGGGCATTGCGCGCCCATTCAGGGGGTGTCCGATGTTCCACGGCTTCTGCAACAAGCTGAGCCGCGCAAGAGAGGTGAGCTATAAGATCAACAAGCTAAATAAGTACATAGACATGGACAAGATCCCAGAAGACAAAGAAGCAGACATGAAAATGCTTCGGAGCAGGGAGCACGAGCTTCTCATGCTGAACTCGAGTGTACGTGGGATCCTCTTACGTCTGCGGCCAGAGACGTGGAAGGCCCTGACGAGCAGGGAGGAATTCTGCGATTTCTTCCAGTCCGTCTTTGGATGGTATCCGTATGAGATTGAAGAGGTGAGACGACCTTGTGGGCCCTTCGGGAGGTCGAGCTCTGAGGAGTTTGCCCAGGCCTATACCCCTGCGAAGTTGATACTACCGCGCCCCGTACGGATTAAACAGAATGACAACAACAACAACAACAACAACAACAACGAGCGCTGAAGGGCGAATTTGAAGGGACTGTTTCTCTCCTATCACGCTAGGCAGTCATAGCATTTTTAGAAGTCACTGATTAGTAATAATGTAGAAACAAGTAGCATATAAATAGAACGATGAAGCTGTTAACAACGTATTACGTCGCGCCATTTTATAACAGAAACCCATCTTGCGCAATCTCCCATCCATCTTCTCTCAAGGGAACTACGACACAGGCGTCTTCAAAGCCAGGATCCGATCGGCCGCGTGTTCGGCCGCGCTCACGATCATGGCGGACGGGTTACCGGTCATCATGCCCGGGAAGATGGACGCGTCGACGACGAACAGGTTATCCATGCCGTAGACCTTGGTGTCGGTGTCCACGACCGCGGTGCCGTTTTCCTTGCGCCCGTCGTCCAGCCCTATTTTCGCCGTCCCGATCCAGTGGTTCGAGCAGCGGGACGCGGGGGTCGCGGGCAGCTGTCGGTGGATTCGGCGTCAGTGCTGTCCTCTCCAAACGCAGAATTTAAAGGGTCAATTGTAAAAGGGGAACAGAATAAGTAGCATCGAGAGAACCCAAGGGGCTGAAACATGAACATGCAACTCACCGAGTCCACGTAGGCCGTTGCGTTTTGCTCAGGCGCGGGCCGCACCCACGTTAGGTTGGCGATGGGCGCGAAGTATTTCTGCACATTTTCAAGGCCCTTGATGACGGCTGCCTTGTCGTTAGGATCGCTGAGGTACGGAGAGGTGGCAACGCGGGTGTTCAGCGCGGCAGTAATCGTCATGCGGCCACGCGACTTCGCGCCCGTGCCAAGGTATTGTGTAATCGTCATAGAGGCTGCCCTCATGGTTAGAACCTAGCATACCATGTAAATTTGTATGGGGTGGCTGACTATTCTTGGAGCCCTCGACGCGCGCCTGCCAGTGCAGATGCCTGTCAACTCCATCTTCCCCCTTGATAATCTCCCAAAACTAGACATCTTGTCAGCAAGAATCAATATACCAACGCGCTTTCGAGATAACTGACGATGGGGCCCAGGTTGGGTGCCGCCTGCGCTAGGATACCCGTTCGATTCTCTTCGGGAGCGTTAGCACTGTGTATTATTATCAACATATGACTACAATTACCTATATACGCCTCGGTATCGCTTAGTATGGGCTTGTTCCAAGCGCCGTAGAAGTCGTAGAACACGACACTGGGATGAGCGACTTCAATATCGGTCTGGTTCCGGTGTCAGTTCATAGGTACGCGTCCTTGGTCAGGAGAACCACCGTTACTTACGCCAACGTGATCATCCAGGTTATGTCCGACAGGAAGGTTGATCCAAGAGTCCGACGAGATCATCGAAGGGCCATCTGTGGAGTTCTTGACGATTTTCAACTGGTCGGCTGGGCCGATGCCGCCTTCGTCGTGTTAGTCTGACAGGCTTGCATACATATTAGTGACAAGAGAAATCATACTTCTAAAAAGTAGCTTCGCCGACCCGAACGCACCCGCGGATAGGATCACGCGGCCGGAGCCAGCGGTTACTGACACCAGGCCTGCGTGGCCATATGCACTAGGGCTGCATTCGATTTCAACTCCCGTGGCATGGCCGCCTGTGCGCACTACTCTCTTCGCCGTGGTATTCATCCATAGCGTGAACTCTTTGCGCTCGCTAGCCGACACGAGGTACGTAGCCAGGGGACCACCTCTCTCACCATTGGAGAACATGTGGGTAGCATGGCCATAGGTAACTACAAGTTACAGACGATGTCAGCACTTGAATCCCATTCCGGTATCGCTTTAGATATTCAGAGGTTCTGGGAAGTTTGAGGGCATACAGTTCTTCTGATCTGGATGTTCATTCGGGACGATAGGCTTCCAGCCACTTGCATCAAGTCCGCCCGTAAGCATCTCGAAGCCCTGCTGAAGATAAAGCTTTCCGTCGGTGCTCGGAACCGTAGTGCCCGGGATGCGCTCGAAAACTCGGTCCGTAGATGCCGCCAGATCTTGACTCTTCCAGCCTTCCGGCCAGAGGTAATCCCAATCGTCAGGGTGCGGTCGCCACCACAAGCCTGAATTGACCGCGACGCCACCGCCGAGGACACATCCGGCCATCTGGTCGACATCGGTGCATATTACGCCTGTCGGGTTGTGCCAGATCTCGTTCGCGAGACCGGGTACGTCGAAGCGTGTTAGTGAGGTCTCATTGAGCCAGGTAGGTTTCACTACAACACTCTAGGTTAGTTATCGCTATTTTGTGTGATCTGGAGCGGCTTCAAAATCGTGGGAAGCTTCCTTAATACGGATCCGACATGGAAAGGGGTCATCGTATCCCGGGAGTCGCCAAAAAAGGACAATGATACTTGGAGAATTACTCACTGATACCGCCCCAGTGACCGGTCGATGGTGGGCCCTTCTCAATAAGGAGAACGGTATGGCCGGCGGCTGTGAGCCGGTCCGCTAGCGGAATGCCTCCGGCCCCGGAGCCGACGATGATGTAGTCGTATGTCTGGTCTGACGTAGCATTAGAGCAAACACTAGCTGGAGCGGCCAGCTGGATAGTGCCACGTGCAGCGCATAATTGAAGGCCTTTGTGGGAATTACTGTGTTAGCCTAAAACCATTATCACATTCGAAGAGGTCCTGTCAGTACGGACCGGAGGGCAAACCCCGGGAGAGATCTTACAGAGTAAGGCCGAGGCGGCTACGATGCCGCGCGCGTGTCTTTGATAATGCATATTGATTTATTGAAGAGCAAAGAACTAGGTACACCCGCCGAAAGTCCAAGGCGACCCGAGCCATGGCAGGAGAGATATCGTGCCCACATTATAAGAGCCGCGAACGATGATCTGTGGCCGCAACCCCCTAATGCCCCCAGTCAGGTAAACGCTTCGGCGATGAGGAGGCTGCTCTTACTACAACCGGGAAGGGCGAACGGAGTCTGGGTCGTTGGCGTACAAAACCTCCGAATGGCTGGGTTGCGCACGTGAACTTCGGTTGATTAGGCGGTTTAAATCAGGCTCCGCCCAAATGCACCCGTAGGTACTTAGCCGAAAATTAAAATCTGGGGAAACGCAGCACGACGTCAGAAAGCAGCTGAAATGAATTGCCTAGCTGGGCGATTGTGGTAAGCCAACCACTATATTTGGGGCGCGTTGTGATGTGGAACGAAACGTATAGTTCATCTGGTATAGGTTGACGTACTACGCATATGCCATCACTTGCTCATCCCCGCCCTCTCCCTTGGTGCCCCTCTCTCTCTCTCTCCCGGCCGATCATTAGGACCTAGGCCTTATCCTCAGATATTATCGACCAGCTCTCTCAGATCGTACTGAGGCCACTCCGTTCCTGGATTACTTGGAAGTGGCCTGTCCCAAGCCCATCTTTTCTCTAGATCTGGCTCTAAGGTGCTCTCTAGCATCTGCACTACATAACG
Organism: Xylariales sp. No.14919; assembly: GCA_002003505.1. Classification (NCBI taxonomy): domain Eukaryota; kingdom Fungi; phylum Ascomycota; class Sordariomycetes; order Xylariales; species Xylariales sp. No.14919. Next base: position 101,101 of record BDMC01000080.1, on the reverse strand, counting down.
GCCGATCACAGGTAAGAATTTCCAGCCGTGAAAGGAGCCACACGTTGCGATAAATAGTCCCGTGGAGGCCGGATGTGGCGAGACAATAAAGTCTTCGCTCGGAGTAACACAGTCCCTTTAGTAATACTGTTAGTTCAACCACATTAATTGCTGACGGGGGAGACGGGGCAAAACAGGCCGTCTAAATGTAAGAATGCAGGCGAACGGAAGTCTGGAAATAGCATAGAATGAACTCACCAGCAAATGCGGTGGGTGTGTATCTTCCAGTTGATGCCGCGCTTTCCGAACGTAGCTTCATTTGCGACGGCGACGTCCACTTTGAGAACCTCTGGCACCTCCCACTGATTATAATCTGCGCCGGTGGGTGGCTGAGAGGGGCTGGAGCTTCCTTGGGAAAAGTGGAAGATGGATTGTCCCCAAAATTTGATTTGGTTTTCACCGTTGGGTGGAAGAGTCCCGTTACTTGGACCTATCATGTGCGTTAGCGAGCACGGCGAGGTAACAGCAAGAAACCCAAACGTACCTCGGTGTGTTGGGTTCTCTTGGATACAGACGGGCATCTCTTTGAAACTTCCGGCCGTTTCTTCGTCAAGTGTCACTAGGCCAGTGGTCACCCCGGCGGCAATCATTCGGCCTTGGGATCTGAGTGTATCGCGAGAGGAGCTGTTGGCAGTCTTTTCTAGTAGCGCCGGTGTGAAAGCTCCAGTGCATAGAACTGTTCGATTGGCAGTGATAGTGCTGCCATCACCAGTTCGAACCCCGATGCAACGATCTTCATCTTCAAACTCGAGCAGGTCGACCTCCGCTGTGATATACTTCACGCCTATGTTGATGGCTTTTTCGATCCCAGCCTGTAGAGCATCCTTCGCTGCCGCCCACCCGCTAGTCTTGTTGATCAACACTTTATCAACGCCCTCGTAGTCCGCACTGTCGAAGATGCTACCATATAACTTACGAGCTTCTTGTACGGGTAGGGCGTAGAGCTCGGCATCACGGCCTAATGTTTTGAAGTTATCAATTACCTTTTGGGCAAAGCCAGTGCGGCTTATCCAGTAAATGCCGGTCTCATGGTAGAATTGGTTCCATAGCGCATTGGTACGCCACTCATCCTGTGCTTCCAGGGCAACTGGAAGGTCTAAGGTTACTACACAATCAAACTAGGGCAAGGTCGAGCATAAAGTGAAACCGGGGCAGAAAATAGGTCTACTTGCTCACTTCGGCAGTATGTGATGTCACAGTAATCGGCGCGGACTACCTTATTCCAGTCCCACGAGGCAGCCGGGCGCGTCGGCGCGTCGGGATCGTGACGATCGATCAGAGTCACATCAGCATCGGGGTATCGAGATTTCAAGTGTAGCGCAGTAGAGGTGCCGAAAACTCCGGCGCCAACAATGATGTACGATGGGGACGACATATCCATTCAATGCCCGCTGGATAGTGAATCAAGTCAAAAGCCAGAAGCTAGCAGCGTCTATCGGATGAAGGTTACGGTATTGATAGACTGGAGTGTCAAACTCACAATAACTCAACTTAGGTCATTGGCATGTCATTCCCAAGTGGAAGAGGATGCATTCGTTGGAGTAGACCCCTCATTGAGGCTCTCAAGTATAGTTGATCCTGTTGGTTGGGCCCAATTTTCTGGTCGGTAGGCTGAAGGCTTCTAGTTGGGGATTCGAGTCTATTCGCAAATAGAGATACTCATGACTACTAGTTTCATACACAGTCGAGGTGGAACAAACAGCCGTATCTTAAGATAATTCAGACTTATTACGGATCGTTACGGAAGGTGAGCTTGTTATTGACCCATCCCGGTCGCACGGCTCCCTCGGTGTCAAACCCATCCGATCCCCAGGACCAGCGGTGGTAGAATTAGGTCAAAATAGTATTTGGCGGTACGGAGTTCTTGTGGTGGTAACCGGGGTTTGACTGGAGTAGGCCTTCAAGCTGCAGTCGTCGACTCTGTGTAATACATGCACCAATCGTGTTGAACATTCCGAATAGACACGTTACCGAAGCCTAATCGAAGCTTCGAGCGAGCTCATCATCCTTGCCCTCTCGGTAACATCACCCTCAAGACCGTCTTCCTCTGCGGAGATGACATCGTCCACGGCGGCCACGCTTCCCGTACGCAGTTGCACGATGCAGTCGGGCTGCTTCTGGAAAAACAGTGCAACCTCCATAACTTTCTGAATTGCACGCCCGGTGCCTAGCACTGATACCTCTCCGGAGTTCTCCAGCCCAAGACCAAGGCCGCCAGTAGCGGCATTCCTAGTTTGCTGCTGGATACGCTGGATGCGCTCCCCTAGCGAAGCGTTCTTTTTCTGAGACAACTTGTTCGTGAATGCGCTCCGCGAAGAGGCCGATTGACGTAAGTACTTGTCGAGTTGTTTGCGAACGCGCGTGGTCACAGATCGAAAGGGTGTTTTGGCCGTTACATGTATCCGGCGCGCCGCGTTTGTTGAGGCGACTGGTCCAGAAGGAATCGGGCGCCTATGAACCGTGGCCCCTAGCATTATTGTTAGCCGATTATTTGCACCATTCACTACCTTGAAGACACGAATGTACCCTCCGGTATAGGCGGCAGCTTTTGCGCGGTGGCGCCAGGCAGCTGTGAAAGCTTGCTGCCACCGTCGTCCATGATTTCGGCTAGTGAAACAAGACGCAACAGAATAGAATATTCGAATCCCTATCTATTCTGTTACCTAGTTCATCCTCCAGGCAGTCGTATAAATCGTTCGAGGAGCGTGCTTTTTGTTGTCATGTCAGCTGCACGTCATGAATGTATGGTGTATCATGGTAGGAAATAAAAGGTTCCTTGAAAATGGTAGCCTTGATCCGACTTTCTGAAGCTGTCCAAAAAAATCGACTGCCATGGGGGGCCGTAACGGCTAGGGAGGTATCTAATGCAGTGATAGTGGGGCACATGTGCCCCTAGAGCTGTACCTTTTAGGTACAATATCTACCCAGACAGTAGGTACCTAACCCCATGATGAAGATCCCCACTATTCGACTACCCAAGATACCTACAGCTTCCCCCGACATCACATCTCATCATATCTACATCAACCACATCTCTTGTATACATCGCGGTAGCAGGATGGTTGCCTGCCTACACATTTGGACCAACTAGTGGCTCAAATTATCAGTCACGGCTATGTCTGTTGAGATCTGGCCTCCCATTGCGCCAGAACAGCTTAAAATCGAGGAGGATGCAACACAGGTACGGCTCTCTTACATGGTGACTCGGCTCTCATCCCTCTATTCCCAATAGCAAAGTGCCTCTTTTCAATATAAGCATCTTATAAAACACATCACCATGCTCATAGAGGATGACTACGTCTTCGTGGAACCATATTCTCACGCTCTATCCCCTCTCCCTCCGCCGCCCCCCCCTCCCCCCTTACCCAAACCCAGTGACCACACTCATCAACCACTATGCCCCTCTCACTCACAACCAGCGCAGGCTCGCGAGCTAATTTGGCTCCTCGATTCCTTACAATCAGCTCTTTTATCCATAAAGCACGGCCTTGAAGAATGCTACGCGCTTCTCGCCCCTATCGACCCAGGTAGTACCCTAGTGCTCAGCACGCCACGTGCCGAGCTGGTGAAGGGCCACGTGACAAGGGTAGGCGCCCGAATCGTCAAGGGGACAATCCACACCAGGCTACGGACGGCAGCGCCCTTAACCATCTCGATCAATCCGGCGCAGCCGATTCATCTGGCGCCGCTGGTGACGCTGAACACATTACTCACGCAGGCCGTAGATTTGGCGTCTCTATGTTGCACGGAGGGGGAACACAAGGGGCAAAAGGACTACGTGGGCACGGCGGCCTTTCTCTCTTCGCAACTGCGTCTCCTAGCCCAGAATATCGATGAAGCGTCTGAGATTCTGAAGGGCACGCCCCCAAGCATCCCCGAGTTCAAACCCGCGCAGTCGCTGTCCACGGCGAACGGGAGCAGGCCGGGCACCGCTACCACAGAAGCAAGCATAGCCACCACGAGCAGCGGCAACTACGAAAGCGACTGGACGCAGTACTCGGCCGCGCCGACCTCCTTCACGCCTCCGCTCGGCCAGACGCTCTCCTTCCACGTGACCATCCAGGACGCGTGTCTGGTGCTCCACCTCCGGACCCTCGAGCCCGTCGACGCCCCCGTGAACCTAGGCATCAAGCTCGCCCTGGCGATCGGGACGGCGCGGCGGCTCGAGCATGACGAGGCAGAGAAGGTCTTCACGTACCGGTACCAGGAATCGGACCCCTCCATCCCCTCGGCCGGATCCGGCCAAAGCCAGTTATATCCCACGAGGGGATCGCGCGGCACACAGGGTAGGAACACAGGCGAGGCCGAAAGGGTTTACGTGCGCGAGAAGGTCCGTGTCGAGAGCGCGGACCCGAGCTTGCTGTCCATGTCCACGAAGCTGAGCGCTCTCACCAACACGCTGAATCTCGCGCGGCGGAATCTAGCCGCCGTCATGGGCGAAGAGTTCGAGGAATGAAAACACGACATTCTCGACGACATTCTCGGCGCAAACGTGTCCCAAGCGAAGCGGAAGTATTATAAACCCCAGGTACTCCGCCCCCGATTCCCGTCACACCCATTGGGACGGAGGAGGCAGTAGCTTTCGGCTAGTCGTCTCAAATCATAACCTATATACATACCATAATTCAAACCTTTAAAGATCCTTTTTCATCTCATCAGCGCCTTGAACCATAATCCGCGTATCGCTCGATTCGGCTAGCTTAATTGCTCACTTCTTGGTTTAGCTCTCGATTCGCCGCAATGACTGCAATAAGTGTAAGCAGGTTATACAGGCTCGCCAAACCGGACAGTAAAGAAAGCAGACTAACTAAACCCATCATCACCGCGTATCTAGAAAATATTGTAGCCAACGTGGGATAATATGTGCAATTTGCTACGTATGCTCCTCGAGACGACGGCAAAATCTAATGGGTAGTCGACAGCTACGCGTGGCCCTCCGTCTCCCACTCTCTCTTTCGTGCCCCGTAAGAGAAGACACAAGATAGAAGTAAGTATATACGCGTCTCTTATAGGATCCAGATCATCCCGTTTGACTTGAAGCTAGGTATAGATTCTTCATAACAATAGTTATCTCAATTGCGAATACGTCTGTATCATAAGATTATAGTAGTTCAATAGATTGCAATACATGTCACGTAATGTTGCGTAGATGCGGGTCTTAGATGGCACTGGCCCATGAGTAGCTCCTCAATTTCGAACCGAGCTATTTAGCATGACAAAACGAGGACCAAAAAGATCAAAAAAGATCATGGCAGAATTCTGCCCTTGGTATAATACACTCGATCGGAACTCCAGACAAAAATTCCTTGTCCTAAGCCTTCAAAATAATCATCACCGTCCTATACTCCTATGGCAGATCGGGCAGATTCGTGAGCACCCATATGAATTGCAAACACTAAATGGCAGCAAATAAAATGCAGCGGGGTTTTTAAGCAACCGGAGACCACGGCATTGGGATCAGAATTCTCGACTTCATGGTCTGAATGAGGGGAACGGTCTTATGCACCGTTTCGGCCCAGCCTTCTTGCTTCCAACTCTGCTCTCGTCGGACCTTTCGCTCCTCGAGGTTCGCAAACTGCCAGAGATGGTGGACGGTGTTCAGGTCTCCTATTTGAACGAACCAGGCACCAACACCCTCCATGACTTCGCGTCGAGCCTTCAGGCCACGTCGCCAATGAGTCTCCCACTCGAGTAAATTACCGGGGTGGAGTGTATATGATCGCAGCTCAAAAACACCTCCGAGTTTACGAGGTGAGGTAGTCGGCCAGAAAGAGAACTCTTGCATTAGGGAGGTCTGCTTGTGTTTGATGAGGGACTTGAGTTTCGAGTTGAATTCATCGAAACCTGGCTGCTTGGAAATATTGTTCAGAGACTCGTGATAACCTTGATAGCGTTGGTATTCCCAGATGTGGACTGCCGTAAGTTAGCAAGAAACTCGGCAGTTAGTAGAATGGGCAACGCACCAAACGTGTCACAGTCACCAACTTCAGTACGCCAGCTTCCAACCAAGTGAACCTTATTCTTCTCCATTGAAGCCATCTTGGGGTACCAGTTGCCCACCAGCTCGACATACTCGTCCACTTTATCGGGCTTGACTTCATGGAAGACAATTGAATGGACGTATTTACCACGAGCTAAGACAGCAGAGAAGCTTGCCTCAAGCTGTGCGTCCAACTCACGACCTTCTTTTGTGCCATAGATGACTCGGTTAAGTAACCCATCAGGTCGGTCGGACTCGACCTTGGAGGCCGCCTCTGCTCGTTGCCCTAAGAGAGAAAGGAATTAGCTTAGTTCGCTGCGGAATGTCATCGGGTATGGGCAAGGAAATACCGGACGTACTGGCTTCTCTCTCCTGCTGAGCTTTCACCAGATTCTCCCTAAATTCCTTCTGCTTCGAGTTGAACGACTCGACCCCCGTGGGCGACACGTCTGCTATAGAAGGGGTTCGTTGTTGGATAGTTGTCGAGCTAAATGCTCGTAAAGAGCGGGGAATTGGCGCGGCCACACGTCTAATACCTCGAGCGAGCATGTTGGCAGATTTCAAGTCTAGCGCGGCAAAAAGAGGATAAATATGATGACGGTTAACGGGGCCGAAGGCGGGAGTGAAGGCAACACAAGGAGGCGCCTAGTGTGCGAGGAATAGACGGAACGAGATAGCCGTGCAAGACAGTGCTACAGCGGTAAATGCCAAGAGACAAGCTGAAAATATGCGCGGTTTAAAGGGATTTTTGGACTAGGGATGATGCCCTCTTGGGCCACAACACCGAAAACGAGGAGTTGGTACCCTCGAATACAGTCAGTCAGTCAGTCAGTCGTATGCTCCAGAGGCAACGTTGTGAGGTGGTTGATGGTGCTGCTGTGGAGGAAGGGATGAGTAAGTACGAGTGATTGATTGGTTGAGTAGAAGAGGATTCCTATAACCAATCTCGAGAAGGGAGGATACGTAATTGAGTCGATAGGTTGTTGCGAGGTTGTGAGGGATTAAGCTTGTTCGTCTGGCAGAGTGGCAGAGAGGTCTGGGTTGCAGTATACCTAAGGTAAGGTCGTTCCCCAGGTCTCAGCGTCGAGTGTCACGTCACTTGTAAGTGGGAGAAGGTGGAGGTGGGGAATGCGTTGGAGCTACCCGGAAAGCTGGAGGGCTGGTTCTGGGTACCTACCTAGGTACCTAACCTACTGTACTGGGCAGTGTGCGGGCAGTGTCCGGGTACCTTCAGGGAAAAGCTGGAGTACGTACTCCGTAGCACTGCTGGAGTATCTGGCATGACATCAATTCCCTCTTCGGTCGATCGGACTAGCCCAGACCTGGTTAGCGTAGATTCGAGCGGGTCTTCGGCCATTAGCTCGGCCAGTATCGGCCAGCATAGGCAAGCAAGCTACCCAGGTATAGACCGCCATCCAGAAAGCTCACCCAGCCACAATAAAACCAAGCCACAAATGTCCAAACGCAGGCACCTCTCTAGTTCCGATAAGCCACTGACTGCAAGGCCGCGCCGCCACTTTTTCGGTCTCGGCTGTTCGCAGAGCTTGACCTACGAAAACCGCTCGCCTACTGTTGTGACATATCCAGTCCGATTCTCCATCAACCGCACCGTCAACCTCATCACCAACACTCATATCCCCTCCTTTCAATACCGTCAAGATGACTTGGTTCGGAATCACCCCCCTGAAGAAGTTCCCGGCTCCTATCCGTGCGTCAATTGATCAATAAGCCCCCCCTTTCCTCATGACCATCATGCTAATCCCTCGCATAGTGAAGCCATTGGGCCCCTTCTTCGCTGCCGGTACGACACGCGCTTCCTGAGACCCGACCCCCCTTTACGTACTCGAGTACCTAACAGTAGCTCTACTCTAGGCCTGATCATTGCCTACGGTATCAACTCAGCACAAAACTCCATGATGGCGTGTACGTTCCCCAGACCCCGGGGAAGCGGGATGGAACACTAATATTGTCTCATAGCCGACGAGTGGAAGAACGACCCCCGTAACCCCAACGCCAAAAACGGCGGCCACTAAGCTACTGAGTGGAGGGGCGAAATCGATAAATCACATCATCGTATGTTTTGCATGATAGACGGCCGAAGCGATCCGAAGCATAGGCGAGGCAGATATACCACTGTATCATAGATCTGGAGCTCGCGGCTAGTCAAGAGCCGCGTTCGACAAATACCACAGTTCCTTTGTGCTACAGTTTCATCACGTTAGTGAAGAGTTCGTGCCAAACCAATTCTGCGGCACAATACTCTACGACAGTATCTAACGCTTGACACATCGTAAGAATCAATGAAACTTGACACTACCATTATTGTGTAGATATACTATGCAATTGTGTCCTTCCATATTGTCACCGGGCACTCTTTGCAGCTGTTCAGAATGGTTCTTGGAAAGCGATGCTTAGCACTTCCTAACATTAGCCCAGCATAACCCATGTACGAAATCACTACGTAGGCTCGCATATAGCGCTCTACACGCACATGAGCATCCTTGTCTTAGCACACTATTTAGACAGCGTTTACGGAATCGGTTCTAAAACTCGAGCCAGCCGAGGTTTGACTCGTAGTCCACCGGTCACAGCAAATTTGTGTTTCAAAAACGAATCCAGATAGTTATGCAATCGACTAGGTTACAAATATTAAAGCGTCGAAGAGTGCTCCGGATTTTATATTTGTCGGTATTGCCCGGCCACTATCGTGATTCATCCAACTCTTCGGAAATCCGTCGTAGAAATGGATCCGTAGAAAACTCCATAAGCTCCGAAAAAGCGACGCTGACCAATCATAGCACAGCAACCTCACACTCACTTTCAAGATCTAACATAGAATATAGAGAGCATAGACCATAGGTCATAGGACATAGACGGGGGTTAGAAGCCACGGTGCGGTTGATGAATTTCGATAGACTCCTTTTATCTCGTTTCACCTCGCTCTACATCCGTTCTTTTCGTAGCCAGTCACAGCACTACACAGTCATGGTCGGCGCCGGAGAGCCAGCGGCGCCAGCGCCAGCAACGCAAGATAAGAAGGCTATCCCCAAGGGCAAGAAGGAGTTGAAGTTACTCATGCTTCACGGTGCGTACCTATTCTCATTATAAACCGGCCTTAGCGATATTCGCCCCGCCACGGCCACCTCACATCATCCCTCATACCCCGCCAACATATCCCAACGCAAAGACTGCCTGCCATGACTGACACTCCCCAACCCAACCTCCCTCTCAAAGACTCCAAGAACTCACAAAACAAAACAAAAACTAACATTCCCCCAGGCTACACACAATCAGGGCCCCTCTTCTCCGCCAAAACCAAAGCGCTTAACAAGCTCCTGATAAAAGCGCTAGGCCCAGCGCCTCTAAATTTGCACCCAACCCTGATCTTCCCAACGGGGCCGCACCGGCTGCGCCCGTCCGATATCCCGGGGTACTCGCCGCCGGAAGACGGGTCAGAAGAAGTCGACGAAGACGACCTGGACAACTGGACTGTAAGTCTCCCACTCCCGTAAGTTCGTCCACCCACTCACCCTCCCGCAGTGGTTCCGCAGAGACGAAGCAAGCAACCAATACCGGGGGATCGAAGCCGGGTTCCACGCGATCGCGCGCGCGATCCGCGACGCCGGCGGCGTGGACGGCGTGATCGGGTTCAGCCAAGGCGGGTGCATGGCCGGCCTCGTGACCGCCGCGCTGGAGCATCCGCACCGCAGTCCCCCCGCAGACGGCAGCAGCAGCAGCATCTCCTGGGTGCAGGAGCTGCGGGCCGCCAACAACGAGCAACCCGTCAAGTTCGGCGTGATCTACTCGGGGTTCCGCGCGACGCCGGCGGACCTGCAGTGGCTGTACGAGCCGGCCATCGCGACGCCGACGCTGCACTTCCTCGGCGGCCTCGACACCGTCGTCGAGGAGAAGCGCAGCCAGGCGCTGATCGAGCGCTGCCGCGATCCCGTGGTCGTCACGCACCCGGGCGGCCACTACGTCCCCGTCGCGCGGGACTGGGCCATGCATCTCATCGGGTGGTTGCGGCAGCGCTGTTTGGAGGCTGCGGATGAATCTAAGGAGTCACCGTGAGTGTGGCAGGAGGAGGCGTTTGAAGCATGACCGCAGAGTCTATCGTCCACCATCACCATCCCGCCGAATCTACGGGTGAACTATACATTGCTTATCATCCGTAGCCGCGACATGCAAACCGCGTTCTTAGCACTAGACAGGCATAGAAATAAGAGTATAAGCAAGTACAAGATAGACACGCCAATATGGGATATAAGGCTCTTTCTGACGTTCTCCGAGGTCACAGTTACCTACTAGTCTAAGGTTGTATGTAGTGTACATTCGCATGCAATATGATGCAAACCCGAATTGTGCCCGATTCACAAAAGCCAAGCAAACCACGAAAGTGCAGGCTGCAATCCCCGACATAATTACGGCTTAGTAATAGTGAGCCATTCACGCCTTTTTCTTGCTCTTCTTTTCTTTGCTTCCCTTCGCACCGGGCTGGATACGGGCCATCATTTCCTCCTTGGTAATGAGATGGTCAACACGCTCCAGTAACCCAAGTAAGCTCTTCATGTTAGAACTCCATTCGTTGAGAACATCATCAGTGTCTCTCGGCTTAGCAAAGCTAACGATCCGGGCGGGTCGATCGATCCGAGCATACACCGTCTTGGAGCATACCAATTCGCTGATGTACTTCTCGGTCTCATCCTCCGTTAGGTCGAGAAGCTGGGTTAAACGCTTCATACCGATACGTGTGTAGTATTTCGCTATGACCCGGACGTTATGCTCGATAACCCGTTTGCGCAAGTCTTGCCACCTCTGGTGCGCCTTCTCATCCCTGGATTGATTAGGCTGGTTGTCGAAGATATCGGTGCTACATAGATGAGGGCCAAATTCCTGAGATACTTCGGGCCATCTCATAAGCTCGTGCACTGTGAATAGTTTGAGAAGTTCGGCATCCTCCGATACTTGGGCATTCCGAGTATCGCGGTAGATTCGCTGGAGTAGGTCGTGTTGCTCGTTGTCATGAGGAGCGAGGATAACGAAGTAGATGATACGCTGAAGCACCTACAATGCCGTTAGTGATGGGAGTAACAACATTTAATCGAACGCAACTTACCGGCTGAAGCTTCGAGGGATCTTCCTCGACGGCCTCAGTGTCGAGGACTTGTCTATAATGTTTACACACGTCTAGGTATTTGTCGTCGTGTTTGGCCAGCAAGATTTGTTGCTCGTAGTACCTCAGTTTGAGATCAGTCGTATCATCATCCACCTCCGGCGGTACTTCTTCTCCCCGCTTCTCTTTTTCTTCACGCGCCTTCTTCTCCTTTTCTATTTGCTCTGACGTCTTCTTCGGCTTGCGCGCAAGGTACCGCGTGCTAATCTTTCGACTGAGAATACCCGCCTGTGTCCAATCGTTGTTCTCTATGCAGAGTGCAACTTGAGCAAGGATGAATTCGGTCTTCTCTCTCCTGTCCATCGATCCGAACGTCTCAACCTGTAGCTCACACAGCGTATCCATCGCAGACTTCAAATCGCCCTGTTGCTTCTTGATGTCTGATAGAATCTTGGTGACGCGGGCGCGCTCCACCTCGACGAATATCTTGCCTTCCGTAACGGTCCGTAGGGTCTCGATTACCGTCAGCTTCGTATCCAGGTTAGGGGTGTCGTCTAGGAATGTCATGACGGTCTGGACCATCTTGGTAATGGCCTGCTTAAGCTGACTATGCTTCTTCGATAAGACAAGAACTTGATCGTTCAGCAGATTCCAATTCCCAGCATCTTTGCAGATTGTGCATATTGCGATCAGAGTCCGGGACGTCGACGCCAAATCTGAGGCCTACAGCAAGTCCATAGTTAGTACTAATAGCAGAACACAAGGTATGGGGTAAAAAGCGCTGACCTGGCGAGTTTGTTTTTCAAGGATGGTAAGCTTCTCGATAGCAGCCTGTATGTCGGTCTGTCAAGGATGTTGTCAGTCATGTTCCAAGTGCAGAATGGATGGCGGAAATAGGTGCATACCTTGGCAAGCTTCTCTGCGTCGGGAATCTGTTGATCAGCCTCCTTGCTGAAGTCCTTCTCGGGCTTCAGACCTGCGTCCGCCATGGTGGTAAGTTGAAGAAATACGAAACGGCGTCTCCTTTATTTTTGGAATGAAGTTCTTGACAATCAAAGCGCAAAGATGATATGTTTACGAACAAAACGCAGCAACGCAGCGTGCCAGGTTCCAAGGAGGGCAGGTAGAGATGGTGGTGGTTGGATGAGGCTAGGAAGCTGGAGGGATGATGATGATGATGCGAGCTAGCCACTGCGCAGGGCTACGAAGCTCTCGGGTTGCCTACGGAGTACAGTGCCGATTACAGTGCCGCGCTAAAATAATGGGTCGAGTTGGTCCAAGCTCGGGATAAGGGATTTACAGTGCAAGTGCAACCCACATACTGTATGTAGAAGGTTACGTAAGTACCGTACCTAACCTGATTCCAAACAGACAGGCGATTTGTTTAGGTCATCTTCCATTCCGTCACGTGTCGATTAACAACACACTCGCGAATATACTGATCCCTATACTCTACTACTACAGTTCTCAATTACAGCCCACCATGTGACTATCATAGTTCCAGCTCATCAACCGCAAAATTTTATCGCATCATACGAGCGACGCCTACCTAGACTATACAATGCGTCCTGTTGTACCTCGCTATCCAGTCTCTGCTTACTGAGTATCCCGTGGGAGACTCACAGGTAGTATCAGCCGACCAGTCACGATCTTTAACAACACGAACGGTTGTAGAGGGAGAGTCGGTAGTACATGCCTTAGCTTTGGAGGCGCAGAATCAATATAGATTCAGCTACCCATTTCATAAAACCAAGCTATCGTCCAGTACACGAAGACAACATCAATATAAATTCCCCCTCCTTCATTCTAGCGCAAGCCAACACAGGCCTCTGACGAATGTGCTACGAGTGCAATGGTAGTACGGGTTATCGGGTTATCCGGTGTTAAAGGCATTCACATCACGAATCAGCTTCGCCAGGCTCGGGCCTCAATCAGTGTCCCACTGTCGTCTATTGATACCAACAGGTAGGTAAAGCCCAAATAAACACCTAATGCATGATACATCTTGTTCCCGAGATAAAGACCCCAGCGGCGATGGCATAACAAGCATAACTAGCATTCATATCCAACACGCATAAAACGCGGGCTAGTCGGTAGACACAATCCCAAACAAATAATTCCCATTATCAGAAGAAACCAGCGCCACGCATCATAAGGTAAGAGTTAGCAGTAGGTAGAATTATGGCTAATCGGAGCATGCTCGCCGGCGTCACTCAAAATAAGGCGACGGGGACCCTTGCGCCGTAGATATCTGTTTCGTAGCTAGAGATGGTTAGCTACCTCACCATCTTACAAAGTCCGCGTCTGGCGACAAGGCCAACAAAGGGCTAAATCACTTACCCAGCTAGGTCGCACATGGGTCGACACCGAAATGGACAGTCACGCGCTGCCACAGCTGCTGCAGCCACGGCGGCATATCGGGCATTCTCTTCACTCGCTCGATAAGATGCCACGCCGACTCGGCCTGGCAGCGAAAGCTTCCGAATCGCCACTCCAGCCGCGTGAGCCTGTCGGTGCTCGACAGCACGATGACCTCCTCGTCCTGCCAGGTGATGTTGGCGGTACGGTACAACGCCGCAAGGTACGACTCGTTGACGAGGCAGCCGGGGCCCTCGATGTGCAAGACGCGGCTGCTCGGGCTGGGAGGTTTCGCGGCGGTCCTGATGCGGTTCCGGCGGACGCGCGGGACGTAGCCGCCGACGACGAATCGGCCCTGGAGGGACTGGCTGAGCAGGTTCTCGCACCCGGCGACGTCGAAGAAGACGAGCTTGCTGGCTGCCGTGATGTGGTGGTTGTGCTCGGGGCCGTTGACGACGGTCGCGTACACTTTGCCGCAGCCTCGGACGTTGTCTAGGAGCATCTTTACGGTGAGGTCGGGCGGCAGGTTTATGATCCAGACCGAGGTGTTGAGATGTTCGGGGATGTTAGCCGACTGGTTGGCCACGCGGTATGGATCCCCCATGTAGTTCGGCGAGACACCGCCGGCGAGGAGGGTCCTGATCTGATCATTCGTCGCGACTTCGACTGGAGCCTGGGAAGAACTAATGCCGGTAGATCTGAGTTGGCCAAGTAGCCCCCACATACTATTCGGGGCTCCAAGTATGTTAGTCAAGGATGGCTTGCGATATGATGGCGTCGCCAGAATTCTTGATTGAAGGAAGGAAATGTAACTCGGAGGGAGCGAACTTTGATCTTCTGTGCTTTCTCCCAGGCTGTTGTTGAAAGTGTTCTCCATGTAGCTGCTTTGAGCACCATAAATACTAATATTGGGAGCGTTGCGGACGCTGTTGGAATGGTCACTGGAGACTTGTGGATATCGTCCAATACTAGGAGGGTTGAAGGGTCTAGAAATCTGGAGAGGGTTGTTCCCGAAGGTCTGTAACATGGTCCCAACACTTCGTGAGGTTCTAGTATCGCCGTCTATGTAAGGCAATGCATTGTAATCCATGATGGCATAAAGGTGATGGGATCAAAGTAGGGTTTAATCGTTGAGGATACTTCTATCCTAAAGTTATAGGATCAAGAACATGTACTAGGTAGGAGTGTAATGCATGTAGCAAAGTAAAGAAAGGAATGGGAGTAGAGACATGAAAGAGACAGTGGCTATATATAAAGATGCTTAAGGCGCTGATGTGGGAATCATTGTACCTTTGGCAACACTCAGAGCAGCACGTTCCCAGGCAACGTAGTTATGACAGTGACTAAGTCGTACACTGCTAACCAATATACCTGCTAGAAAATACTGGTGCATCTTTATATGTCAGGATTTTATTGATTTACGACGTCAATATCTGGCGTAGCCGGGCGATTTCCAGAGTTACCTACCGTTGCTTGGACGTAACTGGCGGTCCTTTATCTTGTGATTGTAGAGCTCTCTGGTAACTACGGGAATTGGAGCAGACGTGAATAGGACAGACGCACGGTTGACAGTCTCAATATTCGTTGCTGTACTTATATCTTAGCTAGTAACTGCGGAAATAGAATACCATCAAAGCCCATAAGGATAATCCACCATGACTATTGGGAGAATAGAACAGCATTGTAGACAGGATTCACCCCTCTACCGCTCATTATATATTCACCAGGGCCTCCGAAAGAAATACTTTCTTCGTTCGTTTAAAAGTGTGATTTCAGGCTACCAAATTGGTTGTAGACGTGTGGTAAAACACACAATACCTAACTCATTGATAAGCCTTTTGAGTCGGTTTCAGGCTCTTCTTTCACTTATTTCTTGAACCCCTCCTTACTAGGAATAATTATGGCCCTTACAAAAATGCTAGACATATGACCCCGAACCTAGAAACCAGGTGTTACGGAATACTCGAGCCGCATTTGATGTAGCATATTGCCAAATTCCACCAAGGTGTATCGCTTATATTTGTTGCCACAGTTCCTATATTGTTTAGCTAGATAGTCGGGACGTATTGACTAGCATTTCAAAAATTGACCAAAAAACTGGTGTACTATCAATTATATTAGCGCCGGATGAATTTGACTAGGAAAATTTCTAAGTTTTTCGATCTCCGCCTTACTAGTGCTAGAAACACACATAAGAAATTTCTTTTTCCGACGTAGAAGCCGAAACCAGTTCTTTGATCTCATCTGGCAGACACATTCGAGCTTCAAATCCATGCTCCAAAGGGGGCAAAACACAATCGACCAGAGGGAGTATTCATATATATAAATCCATCTCCTTCTCATGAAGCTTGGTCTATCAGACCGACAATAGCAACTTTAATGCACATCTCCCCCTCCTATCTTCTGATTATTGAATTAAAGGCATGTCGACTTTTAAAGCCCTTGTCATCTGCGAATTAAAAACATTGTAGGATACTATATTACGCCCTATATTACCCCTCTTTTGAACATATGTGTTAATCTAGCCTGCCAGTGGAATGAATAACAGCCCTAGGCTCCTGTATGGGTGTGGTATGACAACGTGAGGTTGCGTGATAACCCCAAAATTCCCCTCCGAATAATCCCTGCTCATCATATACACACCATCTTTTCTGTTTCATTGAACGCAGTGACATACTCCCGTGCGTTCCTATTGGTTGACTGAGTAGCATTTTGGCCTCGACCTTTTCGCAGACGGAACCCTAGTGATGCGTGTCTCGAGAGGACTTATATACAGGCTGTTGGCCAAGACCTTAACACAGACGATATCTTGCGCATCGTAAACCTCAATACGCCTCATGAAGCTCCACGTCATGTGATCTGTCCTACGTCCCATAGAATAGAGGTAGTCATACACATTGTCTTACAGTCTTACATAAGCTAGGGTAGTTCCCAAATGTAATGAGGCTGCATAGGCCATTACCCGACGGGTGGCACTAACCCCGCGAGTCTGTGTTTCTCACTTCCACGTCGAAGCTAATCGTCGCTGGGTTGTCATGACGCGCTCTAAATCGAAGAAGAAGCAAAATGCACAAAATGGCAATCAAGCCCAGAAGCGTAATATTGCCGTCGAGTGCACGGAAAATATAGCAATGCTATATTTCCTTCACTCTGTCCCCGACCAGCCGTTTACGAATCCTGTGGCTAACATCAAAACTAATGGAGCCGGATATTCTCTTCCCTTCGGCGAAGAACAAAGTTTAGTTGGTGCCCTCGCCTTTTTGGCACAGATAGAGGATGATCCGGACCACATCCCGGCAGTGTGTCTCCAGGAGGTACTTGATAGTGGTTCTCTAGAAGTCCTCCTTGCCATAAATAGAAAAGTCGACACCACGAAATGGCGAAAATATGCTGCGAAAATTGCGAAAGGATTTGAGGGAATCGCGGCTATTCTCCGAGATGTGGACGGTAAGGCGTCTCAATTATACAATACTATGCTCCCTTCTGAGCGCTAACATCAGCTAGTAGGCCCCCCCCAGAATATCGAACGAAAGGTATTCACCTTCATCATACAGCTTTGCCGAAGCCGTATTCTTTGCCGGCTGCGTTTTACGAAGAAATGGAGAGACTCTCCTGACAAGAAAAGAACGACTATTAAAGATGGCTTAGAATCGGTTGTAGGCTACCTCCGCGAAAATCAATCCAGCAACACGAAGCTGTTCTTGGACAGAGCTAGGAAGGTTATAAAACTTGCCGATTCCTGGGAGAATCACCAAACCGAACCCCCGTTAGAGGCACTGGTTGACGGTATAAACTCGCTTCGACAAACCGACCAGTATAAGGACATACTGACATCCATCCCTAAAACGGTGGTGGATGCAAATCATGTATTAAACATGACTCTTAAGGTTTCGAGATATCGCGAATGTGCTACGATCCTATCTAGAGCCGCACGCAACTTTCCAATAGTGCGTCATATGCAAGTCAACCTTGTTGAATTGCCGAATGATGTTTTCAGCCGGCCCGTGGTTGGCAGCAACTACAGTCCGAATATGCACTCGACAATCTCTCGGTGCCGGAATATTAATGATTCACTCAAGGACGTCAATCAGATATGTAAACTTCTCCAGGTGTCAGCAGAGAAAGCAAGCGCCCAGTATAGCGAGCAAGTAAAGGAAAGTTTGACAAACGCTAAAGTCCATGCCGAGATCCAGCTTGTCTACTACTGTCAAGGCGTGGAAAAGGGGAGGACACTTCCACCTCGAGTAATTTGTTCAAGCAAGAGCGCCTGCTGGCTCTGTAACGCGTTTATCCGCTTCCATGGAAAATTCTATATGCCACGCTGCCACGGGAAATTGTATCCGGGATGGCGTCTACCCAATCTCCCCGGCGCCTGGTCTAATGATATCGCAAATAGGTTTACCTTGCGCCTTTCAGGCTTATTGACGGAAAGCCTGAAAACCTTGTACATCAGAAAAGCAAGAACCAGATACCCCGACCCAATAGAGAGTGACTTGAGTACTGTGAAGGGGTCGTCGGTACTGTCTCTTAACAGCAATTGCTTGGGCGGCTTTTCTGGCGAAAAGGGATCGGAGCAGCTCAGCGTCGTCGTATACAGCATCTCTAAAGCAACCGACCGAACCACGGCGGCAAGTCCAGTCAAGACTATCCCGGAGGAGGAGATCCCGGTTGAGGATGTGCCCAACATCAATACAAGTTCTGAAGACCATGCCTCCGCGTCTCTCGTCTCAACCGTGGGCCCAGGCGCACCAACCCAAGCTGAGCAGCCTGACTTCGTCGTACACGATGACCTCAAATCATCCGAGCAGACCACAACGGCAAGCCAAAAAGCGGGTATCTTAGAGGTAGGAATTCCGGTTAAAGACGCAATACCCGGGAGCCCTACGAGTTCGAAAGGTCATACCTCCTCGTCGCTCAACCCTACGGCAATCTCGGGTATTACGACCCACGCTTGTGCGTCGTCGGGCGACGCGCCCCAAGAACCCAAGGAAGAGGCCGGGTCCTACGACATTGCACTAGGCGAAATCTCTCCGGTGTATACTTCGGGCCCTTTTAAGCTCCAGTTTGAATACGCAAGCGGTACTCGGAGGCGTGGCAGTCCTCGTAAACAGCTTTCTTGCACGGCGGAATGGCTGTCGCCAAAAGACGCCGCGCAACTCACGCTAAAAGGAGTAACGGCTATCGATGCCGAGTCTCTAACAGGAGACGAGATATCCCACAGTACAGACACCTCTGATAACGTCTATCTGAGGCTTGGAGAAGCTGTACTTAGGATCACGATGCGACCGTTGTAACGGCCCCGATAGTACCTAGCTCGGAGAGCCAGAATTGAGTGTGGTGTTGGTCCTTTTTGACTTGTGCTTTGAAACTCATCGGATCTTTTACGGAGAGTGCTTATGTAATGGATAAAGTGTCCGCATACCTCTACCTGTGGTATGTTGATTAGGTTAAGTACCTACCTAGGTACCTTAATGTATATGGTATACTTTATGTGGTACCCTATAGGTATTATGTACCCAGGTAGGTACCTACCTATGTACCTAACCTCTATGTAGGTACTTGGGTGTGTTCGCACAGCCACAGTGTGGTTAATATGGAAACATGCACTGTATCTTGCTCTCCCCTTTTTAGAAACCACGGCTATATCCTCATACCCTTAATATCACCTAGCTCGGATCTTCAATCATCCCCTTCACATCACCTCCCACCCCCAGGGATTCAAGGTAGAGTCTGCTACTTTCCTGAAGAGTCACAGGGATTTTGTCTGAATACACGAACGTCTAGTAGGCAGGTACGACACACCTTCTTGACTGAACCAAGATGCAGTTACAATATTCCATCTCGACTTAGACTTCAAGTATTTCCGCACACGATTAAAATCACAGTTTGTAGGGTTACTTTTTTAAGAGTAAGTATACCAATTCTAAGGGGCCCGGTGGAAAGCGGAAAGGTTTTAAAATAGCACTTAGCCCTGAAATCTTGGGCGAACAATCATGTGAATATTTCATCATAGAATCGCAGGCTGATCTGATCGTCCAGAATACGGCTGAGGCTCTTGGGCGTCAGATCACACGTGTAACCGGCGCGTGTAATCGGGACACGGTGATCTACTACATATTACGGGGAGTGCACTATAACGGAATGCCTCGTTGCTGCGATACGCCTGATTCGAGTCGAAACACGCGCCGCGATCAAGGTGGCTCTCTTTGAAAACACAGCTGAGCGCCCTACACGTTCTACGTACAACTAATTCCTGTCCCATTAGACCTATGCGCCGTTGATCTCCCCCGATACTCAGTGTTAGCTAAAGCCAAGCCTACGACAATGTTGTAATCCTGATGCGGCTGCACCACTCCAATCGCTCACAGTTCAAATTAGGCAGGTCTCTTTCCACATCTCCGCCTAGTCTTCGACTACTTCTCTCTTTTTCGACCCCGGCTTTATACTAATCTACAGACATTCTGGATTGAACCGTATCCCGAATTACTAACAATCCATTTGGCACTTAGGATCGCTTTCGGTTTTTTTTCTCTCCCCAGCAATTGCCATCCGACCATAAATAAACACAGCGACCTATTGCGACAACCACAGGAAAACGAAACGATCGTCGCAGTTCCTGACGCCGATCTCATAAGAAGGCTTGTAAGTATATTAAGTCTCACCATTCTTAAATCATTTTCAAATCATTGTTGGATTGCTGGTATCTCTTCACGTCCTCACTCCAGGATGTGGTCCTATTGACCTGCCTGCCACACCTAACTAAGACTGCTTTCTAGATAAACGAGCTTTGTTAATTCTCCATAAAGGCATTATTAGGGCATCAAAGGCACGAACCGCAGGCCTTTTACAACGCATTGTACAGTAACAACTAAGACGTTTGACGCGTTGCACGTCGCCATTTTTCGAGATTGAACCTTTGCGAAAGGAGGGAGTCTCGGGGGAGCGAGACAAACGTTCGTATATCACCGATGGGTGCCGTCTGAATGATACGCTCTTGCCCCTCTTCTCAAGTCCACGTACCGAGGATTGCGTCCTCCTTCCTACTATTAGCCTCCAGCAGGTGGACGAGCCCTTCCTATCAAATCTTAGTGGCTTACACTAACACAGGAACTCAGAGATTCAGCTGTGCTCTATATAACTTCGGCTCCCCAATCGGCCCGCCCATACAGCGCAACACAATCAATCCCCCCAATCCACCCCAGCATGTGTATTCTTATATACCATATCTGCTCGAAATGCTACTGCGGCTACCCGCGGTCAATAGAGCTCTGCAGTTTCATGCATCCACCTCTAGTATATTGCCCTCGCAGCACGCAGTTCACATTTCGCATCGTTGCAGAGACGGAGTGTCATCTGTATCCATATCACGCTCCCATGTTGCATCTTGGAGCTGATGGTGAAGATGCCGTTAATTTCGGGAGCCCATCCGGCTCTGGTCTCGCTTTCGATACGGTGGCCAATACCCCCTTCAAGGGGGACGATGCTGCCGGCGATGCAGCGAAGGCTCACACAATCCCGCGAATTACACCTCCTAAGGGCCAAACATCATTTCATGTATTCAGTACAGAGCATAAGCATACAATACAAAGCGAGCAACAAGATCAGTCTCATGATTGTTTTAGAACCAGGCCGAGCAATACTACGAACCCTACCAACGGAAATGCTCAACCAGTCGCAGATGACTGGTGCATCAACAACCCATTAAGGAATCGCGAGGAGCCCGCTTCTCAATCCCACAACCAGTTTCATAGGCGGGCTATGGATTCGAGTAATCGCTGGGGTAATAATGCGAGAGGCCCAATACCCCGAAGCAACGGCAACGGGCAATCGTTGCCTTACGACGGATACTATACAAACGGCAGCAGTTCGCGAGCTCCCTTTGACTTTCGGTGTCGAGCCCCAAGTAGCCCTCAGTACAAATACTATCCTTACCAAACAGCCGCAACATCACCTTTCCGAGATTTTTCGAAGACAACTCCGCCCGAGTGCCCTTATTCGCCAATTCACGGCCCGCTCGATAATTATCAGTATCAAGGCAGCGTATACCCTCTTCCTCATCTTGGTTCTAATCAGGCGCCCAATCAGCCTGTGCGTGGCAACGGCACCAACGTTTCGCAATTGAACCAGCCCAACTGGGATTCAGACAGAATACCACCCTTCAACCAGCAGGCTAGCACTTCTAATGCTCATGAACATAATAGTTCGATGCCCCTGCCTGAATTACGTAAAGCAACCCTGGAACAACTTCAACATTCCAATAATGCAGCGTACCATAAATACCAGTATAATAGCCGCAGTCAAAACGCCTTTATATACAGCGACGATGGCACCAACACGGAGACTAGCTCTTTGTTTGTTTACATCCCTCAGCCCAACAATCCAAGTGAGGGGATACCTCACGGCAACCCTTACTATCAGCGACGCAGTTTCTCAGAGCCCCGTACCCGGCGAGCACCTATGTGGGAAACTTCTTCGCCTGTCGTCCAAGGGGATCAAAATCCTTTGTACTGTGGTCGTCAAGAGGATATCAACAGTCCATACAATGAAACAGTACGGAGTCCTTCCCCGACTTGTGTCAACGTGTCGCGACCTAGTTCTTCGTTGCAGCCTGTTACGGTTCCGAGAGATCGTGGCACTACCAATGAGGGAAATAAGGATCCGGCCTATGCTAAAGAGATACAAGAATCTGGTGATGAAGATTACAAAGTTGGAAATAATAGTTCTGACTGGTCACCCATAAGCATCAAGGCTGAGTCGGAGGACGAGGTCAAAATCTATGACATTCCCTCTACCATCGAGGACCAACAGGAACCGAATGAAGTACGTTATGGTGACGACAAGTCGGATGCCGATACTGAGGACTCCTACGAGCCGCCACGAGTACCTCCCAACTCCCCCGTTTCCTCCCCAGCTTCATTAGCGGGAACGCACGTATACGAGAATACATCGCAGCGCGATAATCGGCGTGCCGTAACGGACAATGACAACGATAGGTCAAGCGGACGGAAAAAAACCCAAACTTTATCCCCACATGCAAATGTATTTCTACCCAAAGACTTCCTCAAGACAGTCGACACATCTGGCGCTGCTCCTACATCACCTAAAAGCCCAAGCAACAATGTGCCGGCCAAGGCCCCTGAGATGCCTAATCCAGATACACCCAAGAAGACGCAGCCATCAGCTCAGAAGTCAGAGCCTAATACCGTAGAGCCGAATTTGAAATCCTGGAGTGCGGTCGTTTCTAGAAGATACATGCCGTCGAGGTCTTCCGATCCCTTTCCAGTTCAGCCTACAACAGCCCCGATGCCCTTTGATTCATTAGGATCAGCCCCAGAATGGCCCATCTCCCAACCTATTATTTCATCCGGTTCGCCGGATGCAGTGCCCCAGGCCTTGCGGCAGCCCCCTAACAACGCCTTGAATATCTCATCCCAGGGCGAAGTAACCCCGAAGGCTCGGGCCGGTCCCCTTCAGAATGTGCTCGAGTCATCTGGCCCAACGCAGCCACAGACATCCGCCGAATTTGAAATAGACGACCCCAATATCCCACCGCCTCCTCCGAACTCACCGGAAACTCCTACCTCGACGCTTATGGGAACAGTGCGATCGCTTGAGAAGCTAGAAACTCCTTCGGGGCCCCGATTCCCCAGTGGCTCAAGCTTCGGATCTGGTACCGTGACCCCTAAGTCTACATCTACAGGGCCAATCAAGGTGGCCGAAAGCGTTTGCAGTACTACATCAGATAGCTCCGTAGTTGTGGTCACGGCCAGAACCACGCCACGCAAGGCGCCCGGTAACGCAGCGTCTACGCGGGCTCCCCAGCCCGTTCCTAACACTCAGAGCTCTAGCCCCGTTACTCCTACACCAGTACGGCCTGCGGAATCGACTGAAGCTTGGGAGACTACGCCGACAACATCCGCATCAGTGCCACCGAAGCCCCAGCCACGCCTCTGGAGCCAATTGCTCCAGAGGGGAGGCAGTGCAAGGAAGGTTCCCGCCCCAACGACTAAGTCCGATACTAGCAATATAGACGACACAAATTGGCCCTCGCTCGGCTCAAGTGGCGCCAAAAACAGGCGGAAGCAGAACAAATCCTCATGAGGTCGATGCTTATACATGGCGTTCCGACCTCCCACGATTTCAGCACTTATTCGATGATTCTTTCGCTCCGACTTCAGTCTAGAGATTTGGTTCTTTTGCTTTGATCCAGACTCATTGTACTATGTCCTTTTTTCAGGTTTCCGCGATGATTTTCCGGCTACTACGATAATAATCTACTAGTGAATACGACGAGAAGAAGAAATGGGCGGGAGGAACGGTTAGAATACTTCGCGGTCTTGCTGTTTTCTAATCGGCGAGGTTTTTCCGCCATCAAAGACCCGCACTCTTGGATGGAGCTTCGTAAAGCAGCAAACCATCACTAGCTTTTCCGTGTCCACTTTCGCCGACAAGATCCTAAAGGAGACAGTCGACGTTCTATGGGCTAGGTTTAGGCTCATCAACCTGTTGGAATGGCTGGAAGGGGTAGAAAACCAAAAACCCAAAATGGAGTTGCGCTTGTTTTATGTGACGGGTTTGCGTAAGTTTTGAAAACATGTGTTTGAGGAAAGAGATCGTTTCAATGTTTTATTAGCGGTCTTCCGACATGTACAAATACCCATACTAATTGCATACAACTCCAAAGGATAACTATAAAGTCCGATATAATGATCAGTGTGACGAGTGACTAGAACTTTGTAATTTTTAGGATAGAAAGCTTATTACATCTCTTATCAGTGTATATTCGCGAATTTAAAGGCAACACTTGTGAAACAGGGGGAAACGAAGTCCAACAACAAGGTGCAGTATAAACGGCTGGGCAGCAAGAGAAAACACTCGCTTTCCGGTTGTACGTTGTTCTATGCCGTAGGCTTCCCCATATAACCCTAGGCGCTGGAATCATAGTCTTCGTTCTTCACACCCAACTCTCAGCTGCGTAGTGCTTGCCCATGATGATCGTCAACCCGGCAGACAGCATCTTAAAGCGCCTCAGTGCTCTCATCGCGCCTCCGGTTTCGAGCCTACATGATATATAAACATCATATTTCTCTTATTATATCCCATGCGTTTGGTACTATACTCACAGTGCAGGTAGTGCAAGCCGTATCGTCCGCACATACCCAAGACGTGCACCCGAAAGTGAAATGGTACTTGCAATTCCACTAACAAATGAATTTAGTTAGCACACATGATTGATAATGGTTCCACCTCTCAGTCTTCACCCAAAGTAGTGTGGTCGTCGAATAGGGTGGGTTCTTCGGAGCTAATGGTCGACGCAGAACTCACCAGTTTATAAGAACCGCCGGTCCTAGCATTATCAAACCCGAATTAGTATTAGCCATTTCGTATAAACTCCAGATGATTACCTACTTGACATATGCAGCACCGCCGGCGTCCCGGCCACTGGCTCTCCGGATAGTATTCGTAGGCATTTTAGTATGCTACATAGTAATGGTAAAGGGTTTGGCGGTGGTGAATCTAGGCGGAATGGGAGACTTTTAGTAGGCAACTACCTAACAGGCAGAAAACGGCAAGCAGCAATGCCGTACAAAGATGACCTTATATACTTCTAGGGTGGCGGCAAGTATGTTTGCTATTTTCTTTTCGCGTGAGTAGGGCAATCAATATTACGTGGCAACGTGTATTACAACATTCCATTTCACCCAATAGCCCTAGCACTGTAAGGGAGAGTACTCGGTATCACGTCACTATAATAAAAAGAATGAAAGTGGCTGGTAGGCCCTCACGCCCCCCACATTGCTCCGATGGCGAGGGATCATTCAATAAGTGAATATAAAGTAAGGGCGACACCGCAAGATCCTATACAGCACGCAAATATACGCACGCCTTCTTTCTCTAGTCTGAATCTAACTATGGTATAGCATTAACACAGCAAGGGACATGACCTAACGTCACTTTGATACATCGCACAATCAACTACAATGTTCGTAGCTAATCCATCTCAACCCTACGATAAAGAGGGGTGATGGGACTATAATAGGGAGAAACTAGTCACGTAAGGGACTCTCGACACGGGGTAATGCAAGGCAATAACCCACGGCGTGACATAAATGTAGTTGGCATAGTAAGGATAGTCTTTCATAACATCAAGCTGTATTAGACGAAGCGGAATCCGATATGTATTTCTTGTCAACACCTAACGAACTCATATATTTTTGTTCATTGAGTTGCTTCCTTCATCATCTAATAGTCTGTCCGCCACTTCGGCTCGAATTAAAACTTTACCGCATAACTCTCCAAGTACTCTTTTGTGGCATGTCGCCCGGTTTATTGTTTGCCAGGTTACCAGACTCGAGCCATGCCCAAGGGACCAAGGCATGGGATGCTATGAGATGATGGCAAAAGGAGACGGCTAAGGAGGTATATATATCAACTGAAAACGAGGCTCCGGTTCTATGTGGTTTAATAGCATCCTTAACTGATATCTCGGATTACTCACTCTCTCGTCTAAAGGGGGTAGGAGGGCGGGATTACGTGTTTACCGCAGCAGACTCACTATTCGGAAAACTACCTTGATATCGTTAACACTTATTAATTCTTAAGGGTCCCCACGAGACTATTTCGGAGTTAAGTAGGAGGATCTAGATATATTACAAAGCCTACAAGCGCGCGTCCTTCGCACCCCCGGAGTAGCGGAGTTCCTAGATGCTAGCACGGAGCGAGCACCTCATTTGCATAAACAATTATATCGCCAGATATCGACATAAAACACTCACTAGCTGCCGACCTTCGACATGGTTTCCCACAGGTGCCAAAGCAGATCACCCTGCCAACAAAATCGGAAGATCATCATTTTTTCATCATGGCAATTCCCGGTTCAGAGTCACAACCTTTGAACGACGACACATCCCCAGCAAGCACTGCAACATCCAGCTGCTTTTGCGGCGCAGTTCAGTTATCATTCGTACGTCTCGACCCTCCCTAGAACCCACACCAAGCTAACTCAAACATACACTCCAGCCCATAGAAGGCCCGGACCTAATCGACGTGTTCCTCTGCCACTGCCCCGACTGCAAGAAGCTCTCAGCGTCGCTGTTCGGCGCAGGCATCATGGCATCGAGCAGCAGTGTGCGCATCCTCCGGGGGCAAAACGATCTCGCAACGCTCGTGAAACCGGACCGCGCTTCATCAGGGGGTTCAGTAACCAACACCCGCTGCGGCGCATGTGGCACGCTCATGCATCGCGTCAGCAGCGGGTTCTCGGGCATCACGGTGCTGCGGACCGGCACGGTCGACGACGTCCGGCTCCTCGAGACGGAGCTGCGTCCGCGCACGGAGATGTTCACCAAGTATCGCCCCAGCTGGCTGCGGGCTTGCGAAGGGGCGAGGCAGCTTTATGAGCAGACGGATGGCTCCGGCGGTTCCGAGATCCGGTCTGAGATCGTATCACATATTAACGAATAGACGTATCTGTTGCATTGTGCTGCTGGCTTGCTGCATTAGTGGGCGATGATCGCTTTCGACGATAACTCTTGAACGCATCCTAAGACGAAGAACACTCTTGTATATAGCCGGGACCGCTAGCTAGTTAATATGAATTGCCCAACAATAAGTATCGACCATACGCCCATACCAGAGAGAAACCTCGAAACTCATTGCGTTCCGTATGTGTAGTGAGGCTAGCACCATATATCCACCACTCCAATTAAAATGTCAAGACAACATATTATACCTCTTCGGCCTACTACTTAATTCAGTCCCTAGCGTGTCAAGGGTTCCATTCCGGCTACTACGCCCACAACATATCAACGTTGCAATGCTTCCCCACAGCACAAAATAAGCTTACATTGCAGACGGCACACAAAATATTACACAAACAAAGAAGAAAGGGTATTCTAATAGCAGTTACCCTGCCTCGTGACATCAACGGAGTAAATGCTCCGGCGTCAGATTATAATAACCTATTACGGCAGGTGAGCGCCAGCGTCTAGTGTATAATACTACTTCATCTCTTTTCTTCCTTCGTTTTCAAACTACGGCCGACCTAGGCACTAGATTCTCACATCTTCAGAAAAAAAAAGGGCCGTTCGGCACAATGAAGAGCGGAGTCTGACCGACGTGAAATATTTTCTGACATGTTGTAAATATTTGAGCACGTTCCTATATCACTGCATTTGCTCTCGTCGCCAATCCGTTCTAACGGACTAGCTCTTCTCAAAGCCTTTGATTCGAAATTCATAGGACGTATTCTAATATTACTATATTTTAATCACTGTACTCTAGACCTCACGGCCAGAACAAGCTTTCATCAAAACTTGGGGTTTCCCTTGTGAACTACCGTTTCTATCTTTTCACTAGAAATGGAAGAGTTTCAACGATATATATCCGCCAGATAATCGATCTCAAAGGATCTATATTCATATATATACTTAAGAGTATAAATATGTGGGAAACCTATAAATCCAACTCCGGAGCATTTCCTCCGTAGAAATTAAGTAACTACGAATTACTAAGGAAGTTAACTCGAGTTGAAGGAGTGATTCTGTGCAATCTTGACTAATAAGGTGAGATGGGTACCGTTACCCAAGAAAGGCCTGCCAGAGGGGGTATAAAACACGCCTCGCACAAAAACATATGAATACCTACCTAATCGCAACGCATGACCTTTCATGGCACCAGAGCGTGCTATCTCAATAACTTCATAAAAGCTAGCAAATCCGATGAACTACGTAGCACAACATCCTTCGTCACACATCTAATATCGTCACGTTTAATTGACCCGAGTGCGTAGCAGCCATATGTCGACTTGTCTAGGACTTTTGAGAGGACCCCTGACTAGGCAATTGATGCCGGCCCGATTGGAGGTACCAATCAATATATTCATCAAATGGGAGCGGGTAATCATCCAAGGAGCATCGTGAAAATGGATTTTTCCGCGTTATAATATAGGAATCCAATAGAGGATAAGAACCCTCAGGCCCTGGCATATGAAGATCTCTGATGCGAGGGCGGGGTCGAGATTGATATGCAGCACTGGGCAGACTAGTTAGACAGAGAGGGGTTTGTTTAGAAGTGGCCGAGGCGGCCGAAGCAACCAGAAAAGTGACTGTTGTTCGGCCATTGGGCCTCACCGCGTATTTCGGTAAGGGACGAAGATGTCGATGTCCAAGCCGGAGCAACTTCTATAGCATGCGGCTAAACATGGCCGTGTCACATGATCGGATCTACGACAAGAGCTAGTGTAGTGCGACAACCAATAAAACCCGATTACAAGCGAGGTACTGTCCGTAGCACCGCTGAAGCCCAGGTATGCTATTTGCCGGCCTGGCAGGGCAAAGCAGATAACTCCTTTTATATCTCTTCGGGTCGGCTCGTGGTGGTTAATTGCTCTAAGTGCCAACTGCTCTATTGATGTCATTTTTTGGATCTTATAAGATAGATTGAACAAAAAGTGGAAAAAAAGAGAAAGGCGCATGGCGCATGATCAGTGCTGCACGATGAGGAGCGTATCCCTTCCACTTAAAAGCCAGCCTGGTCCACTGCTCGGTTATACCGAATTCTAAAAGCCCAAGGAATCGAATGCATGAATGACAGCTCGCCGCAGAACCGGTGTAAAAAGCAATTCGCTAGAAGCCATATGATATCGCCCTTTCAACTATTCGTCTCGGCTCGTGCTAGGGAGCAGGGATCGATCATATCGCAATCGCCTAGGTCTTCGATTCTTTGATAATGATACGCCAGTGCTGTTATATACTAAAAAAAAAAAAAAAAGATTCAAGAAATAAATAAATAAAAATAAAAAATCACCGAAGAAAATATAAAAGCCCGACCCGCAGAAAACCAAGGCTGCCGTTGCGATCAGGGTTGATCGTCCAGTCTTCTGCCCAAGCGTTTCAACACGCCGCGACTGAATGACGTCGATATGCTTCTGTAGGTGGCCAGTACTGGGCGGCCTCCCTCCTGCGAATACTACCGACACTGCATTGGGCTGCAATGCCGTATGCGTAGGTCGGGATACATGTTTATTGCTTGCCGTGGGTTCTGCCGTGGGTTGTACTGCGGGTTGTTAGCGAGACGTCGAGAGTCGTCTCGAAGGCGGTCGAACAGCTCTGTAGGGATCTAAAGCAGGGTTCAGATTCACATGGTGGCTTGATGTTCGTTGGCTACGACTAAGGTGTGGCGAATGGTTGATCTGCATGGTCCGCGCCACACTATATCGCCACACCTGACACCCCTGACCCAGTGAATGAGTGGATGATATACGTGGCTTGGAGGTCACCTCGAGACTATCCTTGCCAGAATGGCCAAATCGGTAGTCAAGGGTGACAAAAATTTTCCCTGTTGACAACCTCGTGAGGTTCTAGTCTGCTACTTAACCGGAAATACCCAGCAGTCATGATTCCCCAACGAGCAAATTGCCGGTAACGGTTCGTCGTGAGGCGGAACTTAAGGACTTGTTTCGCCACGCGAGTTCGTTGGTTCGTAATCTACTACCCAGCATTGCGCGACGAGAGTAGTCCCGCCCTGGCGGTTCGGCCCCATCTTGACCAATAAAAATATCAAGCCAACACCCACACGGGGCACAATGAACTGCCTCGGTTGCCTACCGTAGAATCTTGATAAGCACGACCCATTACCCTCCACTTGCCCCTCCGTTAGGATCCAATTCGGAGCCGACAAGAGCCCAGGCAGACGCCCAGGGTCTGTTGTTAACCCATGTTAGCGTTTGTGGCTTAACACGACAAATGGAGCGCTCGGTTTCTGTTCAGGGGTTGGAACGGTTGGATGGCAATAGGTACTGGGTTGCGGCTCGTGAGAGCCAAAGCGAAGCCCAATGACACCGGTGTGACGTGAATCCTCCCCGGTGGGTTTCGGGACCCTTCTAGCAGCAAATTGCGCGCCTAATCAACTTTTTCGCCGTTGGTCGCTGAGCGCCGATGCGCCTGTATACACCCATGCAGTTTAATTGATGTGTTTGTTACCATCCAAGTTATTGTCACGAGCGCCGCATTTGCCGTCAGCTTTTCGTGTTTGGCCCAAAGTCCCTGCCAAGACTCAAGGAGGGGGAGGGGCTTCGGGGTTGCCAGTATTTTCTAGAATTCCCACAGACATTCAAAGCATACAGCGAAACAAGTCGCAAGAATATGAGAATGGGTGATTTCGTACTAATGACGTTTGTAAGGGTAACCTATGGTTAATATTTACGATATAGAGACACGAGAGATCAGCGATGATCTACTGGTGAGCCAGCGAGACACCGTAGCAGGTCTGGTCGTAGGGCGGAACGTAAGGTTACAGGGTTCTGACAGGGGCTCAAATTTATAGCCATTCGATTGCCGGACTACTGGCCGGATATGTTGACGGCGGGGTGCGGATTCCTAAGTAAGTGTAGATCACTGATACCTTGTCAAGCTAAGTCTACGTCGGTGGCACTGTGGTATTCCTATTCAGACTTGGAAAGAGAACTCGAACAAGAGAAAAGGTCTGCGAGCTTGTACTGACCGAGGTGTTGAGGCTGTTTCTGATGATTTCCACAATTTAGTGTCTGTATCTAGGCCCTGTTCTGGCCCTGCATGCAAGCAATGGCTGGACGCTAAACCAGATGCGTTAGCTTTTAGCCCCCGTAAATCGAATCCATCGTCGAGGGCTGTTCCGGGCGGCCCGCACGTCGTCGTAGCCAGGATGGGGCGTTTCTGCAGATTGAGAATGCTTGCAATGTACCTAATCAACTACTGTATTGGTACTTGGGTACTGCTTGGGCATGGGCAACGCGTATCCGCGCCCTATCTGGGAGACATTTGGGGCGATTTAAACGGTTCGATGCATAAGGGAGGATCGGTAAGGAGACGATCCAGAACCAGCCCATCGACGAGACCCAGACGCCGAAACACAAAAAATGGTAGCAGCTAAAATGGGGAGCCGCTGCAGCCTATCAGACACCTGTAGGAGCTTTTGCTCCGGCCTCACTACTTAGTGACTCTGTGATTACACAAAACAGAAAAAAATAGTAGTAGCATTGGTGAAGTATGATTGTGAGTACTGCTTGTTGGTTGTTTCGACCATGATGGAGGCTATTGCTCTGGCTTGATTTGTGTCCTGGCTGCAGGCTGCCAGTTACGAGTGCGTGTCGCTTGCCACAGCTGCTCAACATATAGGGTTTCCAAATCTGATGTGCTTGTTGGTCGGCTGTAGCCATCGTCCGGAATATGTGCGACTGCACTCTTCTATGATATCTTCAAGACTCCTTCCTATGAATCAAAGACGCATATTGTTGGGTTTTAGCCACGGATTAACGGATGCTAAACCGAATCACCGTTCGGTTATATTCGCAGCACAATAGGGTTGCTTCACCACACGATATACGCCCTTGCTGTTTACTTGCAACACTTAGTCCACGGCTTTAATGTGCACTGAGCATGTCTCGGAGTGCCCTGTTTGTGGGAAGGAATATCTCGTGTTCGTCGAGTTCTGCCGGCATTTCCACCCGCCTTTGCTGCGCTGCCCTGTGGGTACCGCCCAGGAAAACGAAGATATGCAAGAAGGACGGTGTCCGAGCCCGGTATGTCCGTATAGCCGCACAGGGGGCTGTAATGTCAGTTGACCTCGAAACGGAGAGGGACAGACTCTTCGACATGACCCCTCTCCGCAAACCCGAGAATATCTACAATTTTCGAACGCTACCAGCACCTACTTCGACGAACTGGTCTATCCCTTGGTAACTCGGAATCTCGAAGTCGTACTTCTTCGCGATTGCCGGGGAGACAAAACTGTTGGCCCGTCAGTTTTGATCGATAGATTCAACTAGCAGTAAGGATACGCACCGCCCTCCCACGAAATGCCGACCTTTGAAATGCTGGGCCAAAGGCTTAGGCGCTGTAAGGCTGACTAGGTATGCAGGGTTGAATTTGCTTCCTAGGCCGGATTGTGGAGGGCCAGTCTCGATATCCCAAGAAGATGGCGCATCAACGGAGGTTATAGGGAGTTTCGTATCTTCGAGAGCTTTGATCACTGCGGGGAACGGCTCCCGAACCTCACCCGAAAAGCTGAAGCCTTGTTCGGATAAGCATTACGATGGTATGGCTATACGAGTACAACACCTTACCAAAGACGGCATCGACAATATGATCTGCTGATTTTACGGCCAATGTGAAGTCGTCCACAAACTCGACTTCTAGGTCTTCCAGTTGCTTGGCTAGTCGCTATGCGAAAACTCAGTATCGCAGAATTTCAACGAAAAACAAAGCTAGGCATGTGTTAAATGAGACGGGGCCTTGGTTGATTTTCATCAGAACGATAAGAGAAAGAGTATAGAGAGGGTTGGTCCTCACGGCGGACTAGAGCTATAGACTAGAGTTACAGGATCATAAGTATAGTATAATGACATGCTTCCATATCGAGTCCATGCAGATGGGGCATCGTCAATAGTGAGCCGGTTATGTTGACCAAGGAAAATTCAACATACTTGATAAAGGTCATTCTTACTACGCTTAGGGTAGTAAACCGAGGGTTGGTATCCACTACAACACTAGGGGTTAGTTATCGGCATTGTGAGTGTAATTTGGGCACGTCTCGGATCATGTGAAGCCTATGCGTTAAAGTTTTTCGGTTCAAAGAGCAATACTCAGACTGAAAATGTCACCCAAACATGAAGAAATGACGGCCGAAATAACTTACTAATGCCGAAGATGGCGTGCAGCAACGAGACCATCGCCGCCTGGTATTATTAGCAGGCGTCTATCTCATATGACATGGTACGGGTTGGCCCCCTACCGTTGTTCCCGGGGCCACAGGCGACGAGTACTCTGCCGCCCTTGTTCAGTGGGTGTACGTGGTAAACTATTAAGGCTATGTAAGCAACAGCCCCGAGGAGCAGGCTGTATAATATTAAATAAACTGTTAAGGAAATACTCACTAACTTGCGAGACCGATAGTCCTGCGAGCTCCATGAGCTGGTCGATGGAGAAAGCACCGGTGCTCATAAGCTCCTGGTCCAGGGCGGCAGCTGCTTTGGCTGAAAGTGTCTGTGAGCATGGTGTAAATCAGAAAGCTAAGTCATAGGCAGACAAGACATTCTTTCAGGGGACTGACTCACTTTGAGAGCCATTGTGGACGCAGTCAGCATGGGTTCAAGGCGCAGAAGGGAGCAAACGAAGAGGGGATTTGGAATTTGGGCACGAGAGACGAAGACGGCGATGACGACGGGGTGCTAGGGTAAGTAAGTGATGGGCAGGCAGTACCTCTGGGTCCTCTGGCAGAACTCTGGGTCGACAGTACTGGGCACGCTCGATCGACAACTGACATCACCATAGAGCAGAGGCCCGGAGCATCCTCCGGCGATGCATCCTGTTCTATGATTGGCCAGTCTTGGCCGGTCCTGGCTCACGGCCAAGAACAGTGGGCCGCATCTGCTGATTGGCCCAAGCGGATCAACCCGACCCGGTTCCGCCAAAATTATCCATCGCGACGGCAGTATCAGTGTATCAGCCCTGAAGTCCTCACTAAATCCTACTGTATCCGCCAAGCCCCGTCGAAACATTCATAACAGCATCATGGTTGTTAAAATCAGGTTGGCGCGCTTCGGCCGCAAAAACTCACCTTTCTACAATATAGTTGTTGCCCATGCGAGGTGAGTTCGACTAGCCCGGCACAGTCGCCGCAGCGACTAACCAACTGACGATCCCCCCAATATGCAGGACGGCGCGAAACAACAAGCCTCTCGAGGTCATTGGCACCTACGATCCCGTCCCCAAGCCCGACCCATACGATGAGCCCGGACGGTTACACAAAGATATCAAGCTGGATTCGGTAAGGGCACGGTACTGGATCGGTGTAGGCGCACAGCCAACAGATACTGTCTGGAGATTATTATCCATGGTGGGAGATCGATGCTTCGGAAATGTTTGTAGACCGGCAAGCTAACACGCCTTATAGCTTGGGATAATGGAGCCAAAGTACCGTAACACGGAACCACGGACACCGCCCGTTCTCCCGCGCGAAGCCCTCCCACAACAAAACTAGACGCCCGGTCCGCGAGCGTAATGTGTTAATTAGCACGGTCATATTTGTCTGATATTATGTATAAGCATTGAAAAGGCGTTGGCGAACATATCAATTGGCGTGTACGATGGGGGGCAGAGGATATCCATTAGACCGAGAATTACACCCAAGTCGGTAGAAATTCGACGGGTCGACCGAGACTATTGAGGTAAAGGTCGGTATAAGGTCGCTTCTCGAATGAATAATGTGTCCGTATACATCAAAACTACGAGCGCCATTTCACTCACATTTGTGAAAGGTGAATCTGTCAAGTTGGAGTAAACGGCGACTTCCTTCACGCCCATGAAGACAGATCAGGTGCAGGCCAAATGTAGAGCTTGAAAACATGTTGAATATAACACAGCATTTGCTGTTTTTTAAGCCGGGATATCTACTGTCTATAGACGTTGTGGGGCAAGTAAGGCAAGACATATCGTTCAGGCAGAACGCATGTTTAAACGATTTTGTAGACGAGAATCGACGGCTGCACCATCAACACAAAACGAGCCGTATCCCGGCCCTCACTAAGGGGCATCATATATTGAGTTATATACAGGAGCAACATATTAAACTTGCTCTCGCGGTGACTAGGCACGCAATACTCCCGTCAAGCTTAAAAACAATTCGCATCTTTACTCAGCCGCAGCGTCTTCAAAAACAACTAGAATCGTTCCAGCCTTGCATTTATCCTTTAATCGAAATTAGTCATGCCGTTTCGTCCTCAAGTGGGAATCTACTACTTACGCCCTCTTTATGAGCTAACCGTTTGATTATGCCGTCTTGCGGAGATCGAATAACCGTCTCCATCTTCATCGACTCAATGCTGATTATCGTCAGTAGTCATCATCAAGGACGGCGTAACGCAATGAACTTACACAACAAGAGGGGCACCTTTAACCACCTTATCGCCTTCCTTCACCTCGTTTTTTAGGATCTTGCACGGCATAGGCGCCGCCACAGACGCCGCGACCTCTTTGAGACCTAGTGCCTTCTCGTACCATGTTGGTGAGACTAAAGATAGCTCAGTCTTGCCACCATGTTGGAAAATGGTGATCTTATTGTCATTGTTTGCATCTTGTACCACGGTCGTGTCGATCCTAGTCTCTGGGAAAACCGTTGACAAGGTCGCCTTGCCTGCACTCGAGGTTGGCGAAGATACGATATTCTCAATAATCTGAGGCTCTTGGCCTTTTCGGGTGACCGTGGCGTCAAAAGCCTGGTTGTCTTTCTGCAATATGCTGACCTCTACTACTTCTCCTTCCTTCTCATTTAGCGCATCTAGAGACTTGAAGAAAAGCCGCCTCTCCCCACTATTGCGGCCGAATCCCAGGGACCCGCCATGGGGTAGCTCGACTGACGCGGGACTTAAAGCTAAGATACCTAGCGCTGCTTGCACGTATACCTCAGGCTTGACGGATATCGGGCCAAAGAGCTCTGTTTTCCACTTCTCGATGAATCCCGTCTCCACGTCGCCTTCGATAAAGGCAGGAGACTTGCAAAGGCGTTTCAAGAACTCTATGTTGGTGCTTAAGCCGACAACTTCGTAATTCCGTAGAGCTAGCTCCATCTTCCGGATCGCTGTCTCCCGGTCATCGCCACGAACGATTAACTTCGCAATCATTCCATCATAAGCTTCTGTAACTGTGTCGCCTTCGACAAAACCTGCGTCTATCCGGACATCCTCGTCAACCTTGGGCGTAGTGAGGTGAACAAGCTTTCCGGAATCCGGTAGAAAACCCCTTTCGGGGCTCTCGGCGTATATCCGAGCCTCAATGGCTGCGCCCCTCTCTTGTATTCTCTCCATGATCTCTTTTTGGGTCAATGGCAGCTTCTCTCCAGCGGCAACCCGAAACTGCCATTCTACCAAGTCGGTTCCTGTAACCATCTCACTCACTGGGTGTTCAACCTGCAAACGAGTGTTCATCTCCATAAAGTAGAACTCGCCCGAATCCTTGTCAAGGATGAACTCAACAGTGCCAGCTCCAACATAGCCCACCGCCAGAGCCGCGGTTCGAGCCTTTTCCCATAGGTCAAGTCTCGTTACGTCGTCTAGGTTCGGTGCTGGTGATTCCTCTAAAATCTTCTGATGCCTTCTCTGAACACTGCAGTCTCGTTCACCGAGCGCCACACAGTTGCCGTGCTTGTCCGCGAAGACTTGCACCTCGACATGTCTAGGCCTTACGATATACTTCTCCACAAGCATAACTTCACCGCCTTCGCCGAAAGACGCCCTGGCCTCGGCTCGGGCGCTCTTTAACTGCTGCAAAAACTCCCCTTCTTCTAGAACGATACGCATACCCTTGCCGCCACCGCCCTTGACACTCTTCAACAGCACAGGAAACTTGATGTCCTTGGCGTGATTAAGTAGCTCCATCTCTCCCTGGTCGGACCCGTGATACCCAGGCACGCACGGGACCCCTGCCTTAGTCATGATCTCCTTACTCCGTGCCTTGTCTCCCATATCAGCCATTGCCTGGGCGGGGGGTCCGACGAAAACAATTCCCTCCTCCTCGCATCTCCTTGCGAAGGCCGAGTTCTCGGACAAGAAGCCATATCCGGGATGCAATGCCTGGATGCCGTGCTGCTTTGCTAATCTAACTATCCGCTCGCCGTCCAGATATCCATTGGGAGCCCCTAGGCCAATAGAATGTGGTGAGCACGCAGCATGTTGCGATGAGGCGTCAGGGTCAGTGTATAACGTAGTGGTCCGAATGCCTAACCGACTTGCTGTCTTGTTGATCCGCAGGGCAATCTCTCCGCGGTTTGCTATGAGAAGTGAGGTGATGGGCGTAATCTGGGGTTGACCTGACACGCTAGTTGATAGATGGCGGGGAAAAGCACGCCGACGAAGATACCGAGGTTTAATTGACCGCATGATGGATGATGCTATTCCCAGTTAAAAAATTTATTACAGTGAAACAACTCAATTGCCTATGCGACGCCGTATAAGTATAAAAGCTGGCCGTAGAGAATTGAGAGGTCAGCTGGCGCATTCCTCGGTGATGGCCCTCGGTGACGGCATGAGATGCCGCGACTAAGCGACAAGTATAGGCCGCTTGAAGCCGTAGCCTGTCTTGTAAGCCGACTCTCCGCATGGAAACTGGCCCGAGCTCTAGCGTTCCCCAGGCACTGCCCCAGGATCACCATCGTGGACGCCAAGACCTTTGTCATCGTCATAGACAGGTACCAAGGTACCTAGCCAGAGGTACCCAAGTAGGAGTGCGCTAGGTACCTAGGTAAGGTTAGGTGTGCAGTTATAGCGTAGTGCCAGCTAGATAAGTGCTCTAATCTACCTAAGTAGGTAGGTAGATAGGTAGATAGCAGGTTATAGGTAGCGACTGTAACCCCTCCAAAACAACCTAAAAAAACAACTTTCGCATGAACGCCGTAACGCGCAATTATGGAACAGATCTCACTCAATTACGAGGCCTCGGCCGGCGACACACATAAGCAGACAGTCAGCGAGCTCCCGCCTGAGGTCGTACAATGCCTGGAGAATGCTCGATTCGTAAGACCAGACCCTACTGACGGTATTCGATGGCTGCCCCCGGCTAACGGACGAACTCCCCCGTGATAGCTTCATCTCGCGACCTGCGTCGATAATCAACCCCATGTATCTTTGATGAACTACACATACCTCCCATCGTCCCCATACTCGTCCGCTCCCGCTATTATTATGACTACGAATCCATCGTCCAAAAAGACCAATAATCTTCTTATCAACCCGAATGTCTCCCTCCTAGTGCACGACTGTATGATACCCTAGTCCCCGAAGTCCCCGAACAGCCCAGAACACCTCATACTGATGCCGCATATTAGGGGTGTCCCACCGCCCACCAACTCAAGGTCGTCGAGCTTCAGGGGGATCGCCCGGCCCCGAACATCGATCCAGCCTGGCCTCTATGCTTATCAACCTCAACACCAGCGCCATGTCAAGTATCAGTGCAACGATAAACGGGACCGCCAAGCTTATCGCTCCCGGATCAGATGAAGAAAAATATTACCGCGATCAACATCTGGAGAATAATACCTTTGATTCGGAGGGCGTGGTAGCGTTCAACAGGCAACCGCAAAGTCCCGTAGAAGACGGCGGCCGAGAGTGCTTCGTTGCTGGCGAGGAGGTACGGGTGATACTCGTGCACATCAAGGACATACGGACAAGTGATTGGAAAGGGGGTGTTCGCGACTGGGTTTTAACACCGGAGGGTAATAGCCCTGGTCTGAATGGTATCAGGTAATCCATACACATTACCGGATCAATAATTGCACCGTATTTCCCCCCAGCTCATCGGATCAAATACGAATTCTACAAGCACACATAGGTAACACGCAGCCAATCCCACGACCACTTATGGGCCGATCGCTCTCGTTCTTCGCCCTTCATCCTACACATGTTCCTTAAGTTCTGAAAAGCATACGTTACCTCCAAGATACGACTTAACCTTCCTTTCTACCCCTTTTGGCAACGTTGGGTCATACGGTAGGGTAATTGAGTTGTAAACAGACAAGTTTTCATTAAGATACAGAAAATCCTGAGAAATAATGTAAGTGAGAAAAGGTTGGAGTCTCCATTCATCGAAACCTATAAATATTCCGTGAGAAGAGTTGACGCCTCAAACACTTCACACATCCACAGCCCATTATAGCCGCAAGGTCTGAAGACTCGGCCGTCACTAATTGTTTCCAAGAAGATTCAGAAGTCTTCGTAGCTAATAAATATAAATAACTAATCGGCAATAACTACCTAGGTAGTCAAATGTAGTTATATACACCGCATAGTTCGCCCGCTAGCCCCTATTTAGCTATTTAGGCCTTGGTGTATGGCGCCGCCCAAGCCTCGCTTTCCGAAACTTCCAGGTGCCCGCCAAGCGGAAAATATGTCTTGCTCAGTCCCAAAAGCCGTCGTTTCCCCACAATCCACGCCTATTTTGAGAGAATAGAAATAGCAACGCATTTGCCTACCTTTTCCTAGCTGTTTCTCGCTCGTTTAGCCTATATGTGTGTTTTTTTATTAAAATCTCTGCCAGGTTTAAGTCACCATTTTGAGGAAGGTGGACAACATCCTACATTTGACCCGGCGGACATAGATCTCGCTGCCTCGGTAGTGAATTGGGTTGTTGGGATTGGCCCTCAGCCTTACATACGAAGATAGGCATATTCTTCCGCTTCCATGTGTAATAATATCACGATTTATCCGAAGGGGAACCCAAAATTATCAGAAGATAACGCAATTGGATTCAAGGGGTGTATGTGTGACAGTCTGCTAAGAGAGAAAATCAACAATAGTTCCAGGAGTATCTGTATAAGGGGTATTTTAGTCATCCACCAAGTAGCTTGAATAATTTTCCCTAAGCCACCTACACCTAACCTACTCCATTCCGGTAGGTATTGAAATGATACGAAAGGTCACCGTAAAGAGACTATAAGTCGTAAACACTAATAGTGTTTATCACGGCAATATTTTCAGTATGAACCTAACCTCAAGTAGCAAGTGGTAAAATAAACAGAGGGATTAACACAAACTAGTATTCCTACAATAGGGGTGCTCAAATAGTTTCTTTAGAACTAGAGCCTTTGTGACTTCGTGCATTTTGGCGCAACCGGAAGTAGTAATACATCTCTTTTTCTAGCATTGTTATCTACTCTAGCTGCACAAACAAAGAGATTCGTCATGCTTCACAGTCACTAGGGCTCCCTGCCCCTGATTGATTTTGTGCTCGCGATCTCGCTCGATTCCCCGATGCTTTTATACCAATGCAATATTACGATCCAGGTGCTTTTGGAGTCTATGGGGTTGTGATACAACAGATAGCCCCAGAGCTGCGAAACAGTCCAAAATGTCACGACCACTTTCGCCGGTATGTCACATTTACATCCCCACTTCCTCCTGTCCAATCATCTCAAGACCGTACATGACATCAGAACCGGCCACACGTTAGAACGCTCGCGTGCCGCTCTCAAACCCCGCCGACCCCAATATGTAATTGCACTTAGTAACCCTTGGCTTGCAGTGGGCAGAACGGTTTAGCGAAATCCTCAACGACGGATCTCGCCCCGCCATCTTTCGAGAAGAAGGTAAGAATCGGTTTTCTATAATATGATGCCGCGGCGGCAAAGGGAAATTCCCAGGCCTGCGAAGCTACACCCCGCCTACTCCAGAATATCCTACGGTTGGGATCTCGCCCAAAATACAGATACTAAACCCTTATGTGAAAGACCTAGAGCATTCCGGGATAGCTATAGATTGGCCACGGAAAGACCCGAAATACTACAATGAGGCCGACCTAGGATATTTTGGGGAGCATATACTTATACCCCATGATGGTACCGATATCGACAGGTTGTTGACGAGCGAGCAGTATCAAAAGGGGATGTTCTTAGGTGGTCGAACGTGGGAATTGGCCTCGATGAACCAGCACCTCGTAAGTGATTCCCCCAGTTATGCCCTTGTAATAATTAAATTCAACATCGTGGCGCCTGTGGTGTCAGCCATAATCGTCGCATTTACCTCCTATAATATAGCTCGATAGTGAGTCATTACTAATTCTAAACGCTGTAGTGGGGTTCAGCTGAATATAGGCTTTTCCCAGGCGGCCACGTGCCGTCCGACAACCCAGAAGAGTTCCGGCAAGCGTATGAAAGAGTCCGTTTTACAATAGACGAATCGAAGTGGTTTGAATTCCTGCAAAAGTTCCATTGGTATGACCTTTTCGACGATCCGAATCGCCCAACAAGACCGACAGTCCCTAAAGGCGCGCCCTGGAGTGTTGACGTTCCAAGCATCTGGGAAGTCTTAGCACCTTCTATCGAATTGGTAAACCGCATTCTAAGAGCACTTATAAACGAGCAGCATAGCGGGTAAGTAGTCAATACGGACCAGAGTCGAGATTCCAAAAAGACACGATCTAAATCTGATAGACATTAGGTTGGAGACTTTATTGTTTGGAAGACTGGTTTACTGGAGAAACGTTGCTTCGGCCACCAATATCGCTATCCCCTTTGATGATGCGCTTGTCCTCTTGTCACCCCAGATGGAGTTGCAAGTTGCCGCGGCAGAAAACAAGGCGCCATACCAGAACCCGTTGGCATCCGTTCCAGAGCAATTTAAATCCCAAGCAATAGTCAGTATCTTTAGA
The DNA here is from genome assembly GCA_002003505.1 of Xylariales sp. No.14919. NCBI lineage: Eukaryota > Fungi > Ascomycota > Sordariomycetes > Xylariales > Xylariales sp. No.14919. The sequence continues at coordinate 59,439 of BDMC01000080.1, read as the reverse complement.
TCATTCGTTACCCCTTTGATGTGCCCAACGGTCAGAAATTGCGTAGTCGGGCTTTTTCTATTCCATCGATCCGAAGACTCCCACAACCGCCTCATTCTATCGACGATAAATAGAAATTACTAATACGTGTCCCCAAATAGGAAGCAAGATGTATGTGACGCCTGAGTATGTTTCATGGCCTTCCGAGAGTTTTGCCTTGCAACTCTAAACCTATCCCTTCGACCCTGACCTAGACATATTTGTGCCCGCAGGCTCCTTCATTTCTCCTAAAGTACAACCCTTTCCAAAGAGAAATTCTTACCTCAGATGCAATAGTAAATCAGCTGTGCGCAAGGCATATATGGTCCGTCGGGCCCGGGGACGGCTGGGGCTGGACTCAAAGACGAGATGGGCCGACGGACTGGTCTCTCAGTTTTCTGAGTACTCAAATGCTGCAACATCTTCGTGAGGGCAAACTTACGAGTGCAGAAATATTCATTTTACAATTTGCAGTAGCGATCGCGGTACATGATTACTTAATATCCCGTTAAACATCCGCTAGCATACTAAACAGCTCATCAGATGTTCCACGAACTTATGCACTCAATAATATCTATCCGCTATAAGACAGAAGGCGCTCCAAGGAACGCCCACGAACCAGTAGGTCGCAACAGCTATGGGAATATGAAATTGTACAGTTACCCTTCTTTGAGCCAATAACTGAAGTACGAGTTGTTTAGTTCATCGACTTCGACGCGGTATCAGAGATAGGAGAAGCCATGGAACATAGAGTCTTTGGTGGCCGCTATGTAATTCTTCGTAAGTGCCTAACTGGCTAGTCTATAGTAACGTTGCCGTCAGGGTTCCCAGCTAATTTATAACACAGCTACGCAGGGTTCTGTGCCTTTGGCTACCCTTTTACACCTGTGGCCAAGTCCGTTGTCAAATGTCGGAAATAAGAACCCTCATCACCCGGCTGTCCAAGACGGGGCCCAGGCGACATTCGAGATTTTCCCAACACTGCATATCTCGAAATTATTTTCATCTGAATTATGGGACAATCCCTTTTACCCTAGAAAGACCGATCCAAGATGTAAGAAACTGCCGGTATTATCCTTGTCCCGCGATTCCCGAATTCAAACGTGGCCCCTGAACGGTTGATTTATCCAGCAAACTCTAACAGTCAGTTACTAACTTGAGCTGTTTCAGTTTGGCATACCGAAATGCTTGCATCAACAACGAGACCCTATGAGAAGAGAGACATAGAATGGCAGGGTTTTGAACTTGATGAGACGTATGGGTATACCTGGGATTTATATGATAGAGCGGTAGCGGACGCGTGGAAATCTAGACAAAGGACTTGGGCCGCACACCGCCAAGGATGGTTTGACCGCTACGCTCGAATTTGGGCCAACACGCCTGTAAGGAAAATCTATTATACTACCTACTCTCTCTCTCTCATATGGAACTCCCTCAAGCTGACACTATTCGTGAAAGTGGGGGGCAAAGCTAAGCCGACGACGGCGCCTCGATCTTTTCAACCGTTGTTTCCAAGCTAAAGACGAGTTCCTAGGTTATGAGTGCCCTACTGCCTTAGTCATGGGGAGGGGGGAAATCCCCGATTGGAGAGACAGGGAGGAATTCTTCAAGATGATGCCAGCACGCTTGGCAATAAACAATGCTTGGGTGTACTTCGCTATTGGTATGTTCTCCAGGTGTATCCATCCAGTTACCTATTCCAAGCCCGAATGCTGTTGCCGCTGATAAATCGCATCTTAGGTTTGCTCATGTTTGCGGCCATGCCAATTAGGAAGGCCGAATATTCAGAAGGGCTAGCCCGCACTGATGGCATTCGCCGGCTCACTTTCACACAAAGTGCCGAAGGCAGGCGTAGACGGGAGGCGGATGGCTGGGATGCGCCTCAAAGGATGGAAGTCGACGAGTTCACGACTGACGAGATTCCGATCCGTAAACGTGCGGCGAATGTCATAAACAACCCCTTCAATCAGGAATCAGATGATGCAATAGGCGTTGATCCGGTACCAACACACCAAGGGTACTTGGATCTAGTAGACGACGTCCTCAGGCACATAGTAGAGGAGAGGGCGGTGGTCTCCGGCCCTTGGTATTCCGAAATCCTGCGCATGTCCCTATCTCTCCGTATACAACGGAGTGAGCTCATAAATGAATATCCAGAGACCCATGAGACCCTATGGGCCAAAAGATGGGATTTCCGTGCTCCAAAATTCAACCCGGATAATGAGGACTGGATACAATTGAAAAAGGAAGACACGACGTGGCGTCATCATGCACATACGCCTTCATTCGATGAATCGCCTCAACCTAGTCGGCCTCCGTCTATTATAATGCTAGATGCTCCCGCTTCTCCTAATCCCCCGGCTTCTCCTAATCCCCCGGCTTCTCCTAATCCCCCGGCTTCTCCTAATCCCCCGGCTCCTCCTAATCCCCCGGCTCCTCCTTATCCCTCAGCTCCTCCTAGTCCCCCGACTCAGCCCGATATGACGAGTGCCCCTCCATCCGTTATAACGCAAGATGCTCCCGCTTCTTCTAATTCCCCAACTCAATCCGGCGTGGAAAGTGCGCCTCCATCTATTATAATGCAAGATGCTCCCGCTTCTCTTAGTCCCCCGGCTCAACCGGGCGTGGCAAGTGCGCCTCCATCTATTATAATGCAAGATGCTCCCGCTTCTCCTAGTCCCCCGGCTCAACCCGGCGTGGTAAGTGCGCCTCCATCTGTTATAATGCAAGATGCTCCCGCTTCTCCTAATTCCCCAACCCAACCCGGTTATGCCCCATCCATTACAATGGAAAGTGCCCCTCCATCTATTATAGCAGATAGTTCTCGGCCTTCGTCTAGTGGATCCGAAGCTGACGATGATACGCCGTCATCTGGGCCTCTGGAATTCGATATAGACGACTTTGGTTCGCCCGGAGACGACGGAGACGACGGAGACGATGGAGACGACGGAGACGATGGAGACGATGGAGACGACGGAGACGATGGAGACGACGGAGACGACGGAGACGATGGAGACGACGGAGACGATGGAGACGCCGACGTGTCCTCATCTGAACCATCTCAACCGTCTGAACTATCTCAACTATCGGTCTACGCGGACGTCATGGAGGGCCTCGTTTTCTCTAATCAGGTCGCCAATAGCGACAACAGCGACAACGATGATGGGATAAGATGAGGGACAAAACTAATTATTCGGTATATTTATATAACTCTAGTTGATGAAAGGGATGTGTGGAGCGTGCTCTTGATGTCCACGCTGCCGGAATGCTTCAAATGACTTAGCTCGAAGCTGTTGTTTTGTAAATACTCATTACTACTTATTCACGGAAGAGGGCAATTTAATTCTCAAAATAGCAAGTAGCGATTGATTGCTTTCTGATCCGGATTGACTCTTCTTCCGTGACAACCTCACTCGACATCACCTTATAACACGTCTGGAAATAGCCCGTAGTAGAGGCATCGATGGACTCGAGAGATGCTAGACGGATGAGCGTAGAAGCGTACAGAGCTCTTTCTTCACCGTCAAAGAAAGCCGCAGGTGCCGTCAGAACGGGTACTATACGTTGCACTTCCCGATTGGGTTCTCCCCCGGCACCATGCATGATCCCGACCCTAGATCCTGATGCTAGCCATATCACAATGCGGAAGCGCAGTGCTCGCTCGGTAGCACATTGGAACTAGACGTGATATTACGCGGTGATTTCCGCATCTACTATAATACCAGTGTCTGACGGCGAGATAACAACCAGACTAAGGCGTGGTCTTTTCTTTATGAACTACATACTAGTCATTGACTAGGTTAGGTTGGTGTAGATGCGAAACGTCCCCGTCCGTCCCCGTCCGTCCCCATCTGTATCCGCTCGATCCTTGACCTTAATATACTATCAAGGTATATTACACATAGCGCCCCGTCCGCCAAATCAATATATGCAATAGATCTGCATTCTATACCTATTCCCGCACCGGCACCGTTACACTAGTCCCTCAAAAACTAGCCCATGTCCAAGATGTGCGTGCGTACGCCGGTACCTCGACCCTAGCGGCGCTCTAGGACTGTCTAGAAGTAGAGCATTTATACCATATAAAATTGCTTCTTGGCCTGTCAAATCTCAACGTCAAAGCGGCTGCAGCGCATAGACTTGATCGGCGCTGTGGCTGCAGGGGTATGTTCCATCCCCACCCGCGTCCACCATCAACCTAACCTAGGTCCCTAACCTAGGTCCCTAGTCTAGCTTCCGGGCAACGGGAACGGGCAACCAAGATCCTGAGAAACCCGGATCTCAAGCGCGCGGTGATCGAGGGCCATGGGGGGAGGGTTTTGTTTTCGCGGGCACTCTCACCTCGAGATTCTCACAAAGGGCAAGTTGAGGGGGGATCTGTCAGAAATTATTATATATAGCTTTTTCGTTTTCAAAGGGTTAAGAGTAAACTACCCAAAAGCAAATTGATATCACGCGCTACACTACACTACCCTATAGCTAGAGACAAAAGAAAAAAATACGTGTAGTATGGTATGTAGTAGTTGCTGCAACAGCTCGTGTTCCGGTTGGCCTTTTCTCCCTTTCCCCGATAATAGATAATAGAGACCGCGAAATAGAAAAACACAAAGGAAACCGTCGGGTAGGTATACCAATGAGTCTCGCCAGGAGATCTTATACGTCGTCGGGTACTTGGACGGTCCAGAAGCCGTCCTTGATTTCTAAGATCTCCTTCACTGGGCCCGCCCGTGCAAGTTTTGTAGTAGATAGTCACACAGCTTTCTTGCCTCTGATTAAGATATCCTTGCCCTCCTCCCAACCGCGCATCTCCGCGATCTCGATGGGCGTGCGTCCGGTGTCGTCTATGGCATCCAGGTCCACGCCCCATTTCTCGATCAGCAGGCGGAGGATGTGGGCGTCGCCCATTTCCACGGCTTGGATGATGGCGCTGTGGCCGCGGTACACCTTGTTCGGGTCCGCGCCCTTTCGTAATAACATCTCGATGATCTCGGTGTCGGGCGGCTCGTAGCGGCGCAGTGCTTTGACGATGGGCAGGTGCTCGCCAGGTGAGTTTGGGTCTGCGCCCGCTTCGTCGAGGAGGTACTGCACAATATCCTTGTGACGCTCGCGGATCGCCGTTGTCAACGGGCTGAAAACGCCGCCGTTGCGGTCCTCGACGTTAACACCCGCCGCCAGCAACAGCTTGACTGACTCTATTTTGTTGGCTGATACCGCCATCTCCATCACACCCTTGAATGCGCGGGGTTGGGCGAGAGCGGGCAGCAGGCGCTTGAGGATGACAGGGTATAGAACAGCCATGCAGACGGGCCAGTCTTGGCCTCGGACATTGGGATTCGCGCCTCGTGACAGTAGAACCTCTACGAACGAGGGCTTATTTAGCCTGATTGCTGTTGTGAGAGGCGTCGCTTTAGAATCAGGCGCCTGGTCATTGGGCGATACTCCATTGTCCAAAAGCCAAGCCAGCGCCTCCACTGTGAAATGATTAATATCACACAAGACTCTATTATATATGAGGATCCGATGAACTTACTGTTATCGAATTGGACCGCTGTCTCTGCAATGCCCTTGGGCGAATGCAGGTTGCCACCTGCTGAGACGAGGTGCGGTAAGAACTGTAGTCTATTGTGCGTGACGCATTTGAAGCACGGGAACTCGGAGGCCGGAACGTTGGGGTCGGCGCCGTTGGCAAGCAGGAGATGGAAGATGTCTGCGCGATTATCACGAATTGCAGAGCACAGCGGCGTGTAGACACCGTCCTTCTTGGCGTTGGGGTCTACGCCTGCGTTGAGCAAAACGCTCACCGAGTCAATCTTGTTGATAGACGTAGCGAGCTCCATGATACCCGATGTCTTTTTAAAGTCTGCCCCGCGATGAAGCAGCACTTGAAGACATTTCGGCTGATACGTGGCAGGCCAGAGCATGTGCTTCGGCCCCGGGAGGTTTGGATTCGCCCCATGATCCAGGAGCGCCGAGAGGATATCCACGCGACCCGCGGTGATCGCGCGGAAGAGCGGCGTCTCGCCCTCCTTGCTTTTACCGTTGGCATCCGCTCCGTAATTGAGGATCATGTCGATGAGGGTCCGTAAGCACTTGTTGGTGATCATTTTGGTCAGAATCGTCTCTCCATCTGCCGTTATTTGGTTCACGTCGGCGCCGTACATCAAAAAGAGGCGTATGAAATGAGTATCTGCCTTGATAGTAGCCAACGCAAAAGGCGAGTCATGCTCAGATGCCGGGGGTAGGTTAGAATCAGCCCCGTACTTCAGAAGAATAGCCGCGGCGTCTAAGAACCCTTCTTCGACTGCTGCTACGAGAGGCGATACGGCTTGGTTACTTGCCGCGTTAGGTTCCGCCCCAAATAGCAACAGCAGCCGCACGACTTCGAGGTCGTGCTGACGAATCGCCTCATTCAAGGCATGGTGATCCGGGCCTATGTTGGCGGGGACCCCACGATCCAGGAGCTGTTCAACCGCCTTGCTATTTCGTTCTCGAATGGCAACTATAAGATTCAGTTTCAATGATGGCGTATCTGCTCCCACAGAATTTCGAGGGACCCATCGGGGCATCTTGGCGGGATTCACAGGTATGCGGACGACTTTGCTTGGTTTCAGTTCGTGGGTATAGTCGTTGTCCGATAAGCCCAGGTTGTCGAGCTCCGCCAATCCGCCCGATCGTAGGTCCTCTGGCGGGTCCGATGGTGGCGTGGTTCGGCTGTGGGCGCTGCGCGTGGAAACCGTGTCTGTGTGGTGCGAAGGCGTCCGCCTACGCGGCGCGTCCATGTGGCCCAATGAAGCCCAGTTGGGCTCTTGGTGGTGTAAGTCGGCAATCCGGGGTGCATGATCATCCCGAAGTGAAAACGGCGCCGGCGGTCCCGATGTTGACGATCGAATGGTGTTCGTGCGTGGAAGCACAAGCGTATTCGTCGGAGATATGTGCTCATCCAAGCCAATCTCGACCACCTGGCTGTGGTCGGCGTGTTCTTTTCTATGTGAAGAGCCCGGAGCTGGACTGCCTTTAACGCTCCCTTTGCTGGACGAGCCTCTCTCTAGCCTCTCTAGGGCCGCTGAGAGGGCAGTATATCCAATGCCGAGGGACTCGTCGATTTTCGCTTCCCCGAGAGACCACTGGAACATGAGCGCGCTCATTCTCAGAGACTCTCGAGTCCTTCCCAGCGCTGATCTCATCTTTGGTATCTCGTTTCCCACAAACATCTTCCTCCAACTTCTTGTTAATTTCTTCCCGGGCCCTCCACGCTCCTCGCTGAGAGAGCGGCTCAGCCAATGGTCCAAGCCCTGGAAATCGGTATATGCCGTATTGAATTTGCGGTCCAATTCTTGTGTCATCTCCACTGGCAACGATTGACCCGATCGCGTATACTCCACTAGGCCTGCCTCTATCGACCACATAATCCGGCAAACATCCAGGAAGTCGTGGGCTAGCTCGTTGAGCCCGTCATGATGGCCCGTGGCGGCCATGATGTATTCAAGCATGTGGATGGCAATCACATTGCCCAAGACTGTGGCCTTGTGGCAGTGGCCCAACGCCGCTGCCTGGTACTTATCGGCAGTCATCACGTCCACACTCGCAGCAAGTGACTGAATAGAGGGCGATGTTCAACGTGCCTTGAAGGTGAAGACCAACGGACGGAAACAGAGAAGCGAGGGCATACGGGCTGGCACGTCCGGCCGCTACCTATCGGCATTCTTATAGTCTACAAGTGCACGACTCGAAACCTGTCCCGAGACATCCACAGTAGATGATTACCAAGGATCCAGATCCAATATTCCTGGTACCTAAACTAATCGAGAACTCTAGGTCCGAGCGTTGATACTAGAGTATATCGTGATACATAGAGCCTGCCCCCTGCATGATATTGACATTAGTGTTTCTGTCAGCTCAATTACTTGATCGCGTCAATTGCTCAATGCTTAGAGTGGTTATAGCGATGGCGATCGTGCATCATTCTTTATCCAGATTTCCTGGCGTATCTTGCTTTGCGCTGCTGCTTGCTCATGCTACTGTAGTAGCGTTGGAGAACGGCTATTTTCGCCATAATCGGACGAGATGAAACCAGCTGATGCACCCGCTATGCTGCCGGTACTGCTCAGTCAACCTCTCATCAGTTATCCCGGTATTACGATAGGCTAGCAAAGCCAGTTTACCATGCTACCCCGGCCTTCATCTCACATTAGCCCGGCCTAAGAGAGAGCCCAGGTACTGTTCTAGATCAGCCACCTTGCTGCCCGGTTTAAAAGATGTTAGCTCCGGATGCCATCACATGGGGGGGGGGAATGATTAACGTCGAGTGCTGTAGTGTAGGTACCCACGATAGGCAGTACTATACTCACTAACCTAGGTTCCCATACCCGGTTCCCATACCAGGTTCCCATACTACTAGTAGATTCCTATCCTAGGTTCCTATGTAGGCAGATAGGTACCTACACCGGGTCTGACCGGGAAAACCGCCAGAGCCATGGCGCGCACAGCTAACCAACCCACCGCCAAGCCCGCCAACACATCGCATCGCCGGGATGTCGCGGATAGTGTTTTATTGGCTCTACTGATTGCGCAACCTTTTTGATCCAAGATCTTTGCCTCTAATACGCCCAATCAATGCCTTCGAGCTGCAACTCGACTGCAGCTTCGCATATAGAGATACCTGGGTGTCGTGGCAACTTACTCAGGCTTTGACGAATTGTATTCCTTTCAAAGTTCGCAGCGTCGTTCATTTGCCATGTAACCCCATCAATTAGCCCAAATTGCTCTGCATATACTCCAATATGCTCTTATATGGGTATTAGGCAAACCCTCGTAACTTAGATTAGCGCTGGAGTTGTCAGGTCAACTCCTCACCAAAAAAAAAAAAAAGCAGTATCATTCTTAGTCAGTAAGGTCTCGAAAAACGGCCGTAGATAGGAGCCAATTCTTGATTCGATGAGCCTTTCACGTCAGCAACCCTACTGGTGGTTACACCTTCCTATAGCGTAATCCAAGTGTCAGTAGATGCATAGAACCGCAAGCAAAAGCAAAAAAACAGACCTTAGCTAAGACGAAGCTTTACCATACAAACCTTGTAAGTTGGTGATCACCATCATGTGCAGTGTACAGTACCTAGTAAATGTTCAGCCCCCCAACGAGTTTACTTCGTACAGGTACTCTGTAATGCAAACATCCGTGGGAACACGCTGTGGCAACCAATCCAAGTTGGGAGGGAGAGGCTGTGGTTGCGGTTGATTTTGGAATAAGATCCCGAGCATAACTAGGGACTTCCCAGTTGCGCTCTCCAATACCCATAAAAGCAATACCACACTAGGTACTACACTACTATCAGTCACCACGCGGAGACCCAGGGTCAGGGTTGAAACAACCTCGGACTATGCTCCAAGCTGGTGCAAGGCCGTCAAACCTATCGAGTAATACTACTACTAAGTTGCTAGTAGACTGACAATATTAGTCCCTCCTGTCACGGGCAGCACGGACTAGCAATGCAGTCAATTACACCAATTAGATTGCCCACCGTTCTAGCTAGTATACACTACACTACACTACACTATACTAGGCCATTCGCTAGTAGTCCTTCGATCGATCAGTCTGACCGCCATAGCACCGTTTTTTCAACCAAATAGGCTTAGGAGATAGATAGCCGATACTCGACTAGAAGAGAAATTGCCATAATCGCTTTCATGTTTCGAGATAGCCATCGTACATAGGGGGGAGCCATAGTGAAAGAGCTTGGCTCGAAGCGTTATGCGGGTAGGCCAATCAGCTTCCCGTAAATAAATCACATCTACACCTCAAAGTCATTCTCACCGTACCGCTATCATACCTTCCCTTCGTCGCCTCCCGGCCTACTCTAGCCCATGCTTTGCGTCTACGGTCGTGTTTCACATGTCCTTGGGGAGAGGCCAATCAAACCCAGACTATGCTGGTTTTCCCTCAGGTCAGGTGTTTCGCAGACGGTGTTCACGACCACAAATCCGGATTGGTGGCATCATGTTTCTTCGTTCCCCTGTTCGCGCGGCCAGTATGGTCTCTTATAGTTTGATAGTAAGCCCGCCACCAGACGCGCTAGTCAGTACTCGTATACCGAGGGCCTGGAACTCGGTACGAGCGGGCGCTGGCATCTGCGAGAGATACCCGCCAAGTTTTCACATTGGTTAGCTCTCGAGCTAAAGTGTATTCGTTCGTTCCCTCTACTCTGGGCTGGGATATCGACCGGGCTGGAATAGAACGCCGCCTCCCCGACCAGTTCGAGATATCCGTAACTGAGCTGAAACTGACAACGGAACCTTCAAGTATAATCAGCATTAGCGCAAAAGTCTGTGTCATCCTAACAGGGATTGTGAAGAGATTTCGAGCAAGCCGTCCTGCCCACTCGGGAAGCGGTTCATCGCAATAGATTTGGGTAGCGTAACATCTAGTTCAATAAGCCTTGTGTCTCCTCGCCTGTAGTGTAACCGTTTTCTAGAACAAAGAGTCTATTCTCCAATATCATTAGCAGAGGCTACTGATAGTTTAATTCCAGATCACCATGTAGACTAGCAAAATCCTAGCATTACAGTTACGAGGAAACACGTACTACTTAGTGCGCAAAGAGGCTACAGTAACTACGTTGCAGAGCTCCCTATCATTACCATCAGTATAGGGGCGTAACGAACACCTGTTGTTGCGCAGGGAGCCTATACTATCTACGCTGAATGTATATCACTATACAGAACACCTCTTTGTTCCGGAGGTGTGACACTTCCTACTAACATTACAGAGTACCCTCTTTATTCTGGAATGTGTGACATAGATACTAATCAAGAGATTCATCACGTCAAGTTAGCGGGATAATCTGGTAGAGAAGAGCTATATGCTCCATATTTCCATTTATTATACGCCAGCGATAGAGCCGCCTTTTTTCTCCGTGACCTCTCTTTCTCCGAGGGCCTTTTTGGTGCTCGCTTATCCCGTATTTCGGTTATAACGTCTTCAGCTATTCAGCTGAGCTCAAGTTGCTATCACAGCCAATGAAAGCTTCTGGAAGTTACCAAGAAGGGTAGTGGATTTTCATGCACCGTCAGCACCTTTGCATATGCCGTCCTGCAGTCGACAAAGCCAACTTGCAGGGAGTCTTTTTTTTTTTCTATGCAATTCGTTCCATAATTCTAAGAGACAAAGTACTGCTCCACGAAATGGGGCAAATTCCCGTTAAGGATTTAACCTTCTCTCCATACTTAGCCAGGAAGGGGATTCCTAGGTAACTATATTACTAGGGACCCTACGATAGAGCTAAGGCTGATCGACTTTTGCCGCGACCAATACCATTGCACATAGTCGACATCATTGTTAGCCGCGGGAATTAACTTTTCAGGTTTATGTTCGTTGCTAGCTGATATTATAGGATAACACAATTATAGGAAGTAATAAACCCGTCACAAAACGCATATTTTATTCATAATTATATAATTTATCGGCGACGCCAATCCGAGGCTATTACACGCTCTCTCGTCAACTCCCACAGCAAAAAGGGTGGCACCGAGAAAGTGCCGGTAACTGGTAATAATGCACGATGCAAGCAGCTCACGTCAAAACAGCTTTTTTACGACGCTGGGATATGGGGGAGCGGAGCTGCGGGGTTCAATCGACGCTCTCGATACGTTCGGGATCCTGCTCGGGACTACATACCGGTTTCACTCCTGGCCAAGCATACGGCGACCAGCACCAAAACATACCCGCTGTCGATTTTTCCCACCACCCACCTACCTACCTAGGTACATATGTACGTCAATAGCATCTGTACCCTTTACATGCAAATCGGAAACTGACCTGCAGGAGGGATTCTGTAGGCAGGGAGTGACGTGTCAAAGGGCAGAGCCCCATCCATACATCGGCAGAAGGTTCCGACCATTTGCAGCGTCCGGATGCCACCATAGCATTAAAGCGACCGTAACAAGCAAGACGGCCGAGCAAAGACAGCCCTAGTTTCATCTCGTAAAAGGTTACTGATCGCTTCGCTGCCATTCGACACTGCACTGGCGACCGCGACACCGCCGCGTCCCTCCGGAACGACACCATTGCATCGTACCGTTGAATCGGGGTTTGAACCCGGGCTTAGTTTATAATTAGAATATCGAGCCTGGGGGGGACAGGTTTGATTTACACGCACTGGCAGTATATGTATGGCTAAGACCCACCAGCTTCGATGGAAAACCACAGGTATCTACTAGCAATGCGCAGGTTCATGTAAGTATTCGCCCAGCACAGACTCCTACTGCTGTACGAACAGGTTACATAGCCAGGCAGTGAAGAGAGCCGATCAATGCCTTTGCTTGCCGCTACAGAGATTATGCGCAGTATACATGTAGTACAGAACTCGCATGCTGGGGCGTACGGTATTCGTAAGACGTGCGTACATACTAGTAGTACTTACATAGTATTACTCACAAAGTTGGGGGTCGTTCTCAAGCTGACCATGGCGTCCGTGGGGGGTTTGGCCCTTGACCGAATTTAATCCAGCCAATTCTAGGCTTTCGCAGAGGACGATCTAAGCGCCTCACGATCTTGTGATTTTTCCCTCGCGCTATTCCACAAAAATTCAGGGTCCAGATGCATCTAGCCGGTTTCATTCCCAGCCATATGACGAAAAGATGTCCTATGTAGTCAATCGGTCTCAACCCGCACTCAATCCAACCAGCGCGAGCACATCCAGCGAGCGGTAAGGTGTTATGCTTCCCCCCCTCAAGACCAAAATTCTCTCGCCTCCATTCAAACCACTTTCTCGTCCTCGCTTCCATCATTTGCAGCATCACGGGGGCGATCTTCAACTCCGGGTCACAGGTGCGGGATGCTATACACGATCCTACCCTACCCTAGCCGTCTCTCTCAAGCGAAACAACAGATCCACCGTCGTTTCGAGCGCCAAAAGCTTTTATTGCCCATTTCAGGTTCCCATTTCAGGTTTCCATGTACGAATTCTCCCCACCTGTGGACTGCGGCCCGCTTCCTCGGAAGTCGTGGGGAACATGATTTTGGTAGTATCCATAGCTCGCTTAATTGTTCGATCGAGGACCGGTGCCGGGATCAGTTCCAGGGTCTTAATCTGGCTTTCCGTCACCTCTTCAGAAAGGGCAACGTCGAAGCTTATTGCTTTTTCAGGCCGAATTTGTATTTCGCTTCACCGCTATTGCCTTCGTCATAACGCCGCTTTACCGTTTCACAAGATATTCGGAAATCTCCCACCCATCCTCATCCTCGTGAAGATCTTAGCCTCTTCGGTTAAAACGTCGAGCTGGTACCAAACCTGCACTTTGAGTCCCTGTGATCTCTTGTAGAATTCGCATCACCCCATCTTTTCTGCTACCCCTGTATCTGACTGCCGTACGCAGATTCTCGTGCATAGAAAACCAAAAACCTCCGAGATCGTCCGTGTTACGCTAGACGGCCGTAGCTATTTTAAGTGCCTAAGTCTACTCAGATGTTTCATCTTGACAGGAAATAAGCAGAAGAAGGAGATATGATTCACTCTTTGGGCTGGAGCATAGACTAATTCGTCTATTCCATAGAAACGATCGGCGATGAGTATGTCAGAGCCTCAGTATAGGGGTACGATGAATGCTTGTCGTTGCGCAAAGAGCCTACACCAACTAACCATGGGCCCCTGCTATACTCGCAACACCTTCTTTGTTCTAGAAGGTGTGATAGAGCGACCACTAGTTTCTACGATCGATCTTCACAGTCTCCCTAAGGTTTGTCCGTCTTACGGTTCATCCAAACAGCTAAAGTTCGCATCTCGGAAATGCCCAACACATCAATTACATCCTCTATACATATCTGATGATTTGCGTTTTCCCCTGAAATTGTTCATAGGTGTTGTCCAAAAATGTTAAACGGCGTTATCAAATTGATGCCACGCCAAATCTGTCTATTTTCTTACCTAATTAGATCGTGGCAATTGATCTCACCAATGTACATGCAAGTAATGTTGTAGAATTACCAGATCCCTTCATGAGCATTATTAAGTGATTTGACACGAGAAATGAGTTGAGGAGATATCTTTTCGCATGATGATCATTCCACTCTCCACATACTTTAAAGCATCATCCTTGCGCCCACGGCCACCCAGCTCACAGCAACAGTCAGCTCGCCTTCAAAGTGCGCTGACTACTTAAAATTCTAAAGGGCTTTGGTCCATGCCTCCCTTTTTGGCTCTCCCGCATTCTCGACATCGACTGATCTTCGGTCTTGCCACGCCTTCTAGAACAACGAAGGCGCATTGTCTATATAGCAAGGACCCCTAGATGACTATTAGTATAGGCTCTTTACAATTGCAATTATTCGTTGTACCCCTCGTATTGAGGCTCTGATAGATATTGACAGATAGCCATGTCGTCGAAGTTTCATATTCCAATCTAGGTACAAGCATTCACCGACAGTCTCGCTCCTCTAGTCGAGTAATTGAGTCACCTGGTATTCCACCTGAAACCGGTACGTTCAGTACGCCGTTTTGGGTTGGATCCCCGTTCAACAAAACTTCAGCAATATCAAATGCAAGAAATGTCAAGGAAATCTCAATTGATTACCCTCAGGACATTATTTCTGTATTTTTCGTCGAAATATCCAATAGCCGCAATTAGCGCCCTAAAATACCTACTCACTGGAAGCTCCTAGTCTCTCGGTGTCGTCAGGGCCTCAGTAGAAAGTCCTTTCCAACAGGAAGGCAGCCCAGGCTCCCCATCTCCTCATTCAAAATGACACATTTCGGGGAAAAGGGGTGTTCTGTATATTAGCAATGACACCTAGCATAGATAACGTAGGCTCTTCGCACAATAACAAGTGTTCAGTACACCCCTATACCAAAGGCTTTGACATGAAATATCTTACTGATTTCTGTCCTCGACATTAGTACAGGCCACCTTCAAGGGGCTAGTAATTATCCGTATCTCGCAGGCACATCTGTTCGAGATCTGCAACAGTTCCACTTTCGACCGTAACCCTATATATACAAGTAACTGTAGACAGCCAATTACCGGGCTTGACAGTGTTCTATTCTTGATAGTGTACTAGTTGAAGTTATAGTTTCATTCCATGATAGCAACTTGTATATTCATACATAGATAACTTCGAACGGAAGGGTGGCGTAAAATATCATGAAATTGAACCCACCCTAGATCTTATACTCTACCACAGTGACGTATCGTTCTCAGAAATACCGAGCAAATCGAAGAGAAATCAGTTATATCATATGTGGAAGCTGGTTTGGTACTAGCCAGATGTGTCAACGCCCTTGTATCCCATGGCAAACATCCTAATACTTCCTGAAGAAACGTACACGTTTCTGGCAATGATGCTCAGTTTATCCCGGAAACCCTGTTAATGACGTCTACGAAAACCTGCTGTAGTCAGAGACATAGGCTAGTAAAAAATTGAACACTAGAGTGAAGATTGAGCATCGATAGGTCATAGTTAGTTAAAATTATAGGGGCTAGGACGTAATCTCATTAATTCTCGAGTCCTTTTCAAGTATTTAAGGAGGGAAAAGCCCCTATATATACGCAGTTCTTACTACAACCACCCCTAATGGGCACTAGTTGCCCTCCTGGGCCATTAGTCCCTGATATAGGCCCAGGACTAAGTGTCATAGAATCATAAGATTGTGACTAGCACAGCACAGCCAAGAACACAAGAAAACTAGACGAGGAGAAAGAGACTTCAAAAGAAGCTCGTTGGCTCAGCCGCTTTTCAACACGGGGTTCTGCACGGGGTATGTGTTAGATGCTGAGTGTATGAAGATTTTCATAGTCTTTGGTATAGGGGTGTAATGAATACTCTTTATTACGGGAAGAGCCTATCCTATCTACTATAGGGCTCCTTACTAATTAACGTCAAACTCCTTTATTCTAGAAGTCGTAACAACGAGTCTACCGCCTAATCAAAAGGGGCTAATAGAATCACGCAGCGCTAACAAGGTATAAAAACTCATCATAGATAAGCATTATAGCGGCAGCCCATAAACACAGTAAGGTTAGGAAGAGGTATATGAAATTACGAAAGTCGACATAGAGCCATAAATAGAAACACCTAGACGCTTTGTACAACAGCACCTCGCTGATAAGTCAACACGACGACGACGATTTTATACCATCCGTAGCTACCAACTCAGAACTCTAGCGGTCATATCTAAGACTACTCCAATATATTGTTATGCTTCGACTCAGTTCTTAGTGTCCGCCCTACAAGCCAGAAGAGTAATTGCCATCCTGCTTCCTAATGTTAGTGATTGTTGTCTACGCCACGTATAACTCCTCAAACTAGAAATGAGTTCCCTACTACGACTATACACTGCCTTAAGATCTCTTTTAGGCTTGTAGTTGTTCCGGAATACGTGATCTATGACAGGACATGACATACATGCTCAGCTATGACCAAGTTCGCGTGTCCTTGAAGGTATAGCTTAGAAGCGGCTAAAGCCGTGAAATAGACAACTCGATAGTTCCCCAAACGAGGCCAAACTACAGCTAGTTCCGTGAATCGTATAACTAGGCACGCCATCTGCCTTTGAGTTATCACAGATAAATATCCCTCAGCTACTTGAGCAGTCAAGAGCCGCCTCCTAACATGTTACCCGTTAATCCTCACATCTACGAGTAGAGCGCCGCTCTATACTTTGCCCCGACGCGTTTTTCAGTAGCCTCGAGCACAGGAATTATTGAGGGCAACGAAGCCGGGATTTGAAGAATTCTGCTATTGCCCATGCTCATCAATATTACAGCCCCGACGAAAGAGTGATAAGTCTGATACGAAAAGCCAGTAGTGGAACGTAATTCGGGATATCTCTATCACGATCCTTAGTATAGGTGTGTAATAAACACTTGTTGTTGCGCAGAGAGCCAATACTATCTATGCTGAGTGTTTATCACTAATATATAGAACACCTCTTTGTTCTAGAGGTGTGGCAATCTCGGTTCACACTACTACTTATTCAAGTTTTGAGTTAATGCCATTGCACCAAAGAGGGAGTAATTACTATCTATACTAGTAAAGGCCGCCCCGCCAGTTCATATATAGCACGAGCTAAGCACGGCCTATAACCCGAGTTAGATCCTACGGTAGAGTGTATTAATAAGATCTAGATAGTTATAAGTTGCATGAGCGTCTATCAGTGCGTATCCAAACTTCTATGCCATAGTGCGTTATTCTGGCCAGGTATTGATGTCGAGGTGTAGTCACTTGATGAGAGAAGCTGGAGTGGCCTGTCCTCGTTGTGGGAAGGTTATAGATGAGAGAATCCGATATGCCAAACCTTAGAATCTAGCACTACGTTAACGATTCATGTTGATGATGTATGTTCTACCCCTCCCTTTACACAAAACTAATCTCACAAGCCACCGCCCCTCGGTACGTCGGGCCACTCGCGAGGCTGCCATGAGACGGCGACGTCCAACAACACCGATATAACTATTCTATCCCGATATCCGCACTAGTTGTTCTATTAGACTGAATAATGTTTCATAATCTAATCAGTTACGCTAGGTCATCGAGCTCTATACCAGCGCCCACTACCTAAGCGTAATAGTATTCATCCTGTGACCCCCATTCCCACGCTATATTAGTTTTTAGGATTATAGCCACCCAGACTTGTGACCCTCTAGTTACGGCCGAGACAACAACACGCATACCATCCTATCTACGTAGCGTAGATACCCCAGGCACCGCTGTGCAGGGTTTCTATTCCTCATCATATCATATCTCAATCATCTCTAGTCCAACCCAAGAACGTCATTGGTGCAAACCGCTATGGTGCGGCGGCCATGGCACGACAATAAGCGTGACGCCTTCACTTCTCGCCACAATCATGATACTAGAGCTGGATTTCGGAACGATTTTGATAACATCAAGTATGGCCCGCGATCGCGGCGTTCGCGTTAAGCTTGGGGGGGCATAGGGCACTTCCGACCCGCCATTCCGCGTGTTACGACGAGATATAGCGCTAGTCAGCCCGGCACCGTCAGCATCGATGTAACCGCGAATAGGGCAGAGTCCACAAACAGAGGTACGTCCCCTAAATTACAAGCTGAACACTACTGTCAAACACGATTAAGACGCTAGATTCCACGCGTTTTTCTACTACGAAAATCGAGTGACCGATGCGATAGTAACTTAGTATGAGGCGAATATTGTGAGATACCGGGGCCGCTGACTATTCTGCTGTTAAAAACATGATCATTCCGCTGTTTAAATCATATAGAAGCTGTTGTAGGTCGTCCAGGAAACGTTGCTGTGACGCGTGAGCATGAATTAGAAGACATATGTTACCTGCTTGTTTTCAATGTGCCCCAGCTTGCTACCATCGTTTTTGCCAAAGCTATTCCCACGATTCAAGCCAGGATAGCGTATACGTAGAGGTACCGAGCTTCCCATGATCGCGAAGTAACTATCGGTACACTGACAACGACCTAGTTCCGTGCTACCCTCATAATCGTCATCATCGTCATCATCATCCATCTTCGCCACTACTTATTTTGGTAAGAATACCGAAGGGCAACATAGCGAGCCAAGTTCCCGGGCCGATTGGAGGAAAATGTAAGAAGGGGATCGTCACGATTCACGATAGACATAAGCCGACGGTTCCACCACCATACTAGAGGCGGCTAGGTACGATCTTCAGCTGAGGTTGGCGGTCGAAGGCAGGAAACTGTTTGCGAGGAAGCATGCTGGCGAAAACGAGAGCGAATCTTACGATTCGCGAATGGAAGAACTGTTAGTTTCGAATCATATCATGCCAACGCGTCCCCTGATAAGGATACTCTACCAGTTATATCCACCGCCCCACGGACAGGAATATACGACGGAGGCTGTCGTGCCGCGGTGTTACCGCCAGCTCGTGAGGTCGAGCAGCTGAGTAAGAGCCAGGGGCAGAGGAGGGTGGCACGAAAGGGGGTTACCGTGGTCATGGGACCGAGAGAACGCTCCAGGCCTTGGGAGGCCGGCATTTGGGGGCAGTTTCTGTCCTCTACCGATTCCCTAAACGGGGTCGAGATGACGATGCAAAAAGGGGGTTTGCTTTTTGAGCCCGACATCCATGCAGCTTACTCGCTGGGCACCAACCCACTGGGGCCACCCCAAGTTCTCACCGGGTCTCACAGAAACAAAACGAAGGGGAAGGGCGTGGGATGGAATGCGAGCTGGCTGCCCTCGGGCTAATGCGGTGAGAAACGGGCACCCCAAGTCACACGCAGACGCACACATGTGGCTAGCCCGGTCATGTGCCCGATTCCCCATGCGTGGAGGCAGCAGCAGCGGTGGCGGTGGTGCGGGTGACGATGGTTCGTCCCATCACCCGCCATGCCGCACCCAACGTCACCCAGCATTCGAGAAAAGTTCCCGGCATTGCGGCTGATGGCCAGGTCATGGCCTCTTGGTAACGGTGGGACGGCGTGAGATGAGATGATCACGCAGTCTTGCATGTGCCAATGGTTAGTGCCCATGGTGGGCGCCATGCGCTTTCACGAGGGAGGTACAAGAACGGGTTGGCTGGTCCCGACAGCTACCATTCATTCATTATATTGTTCGTTATATTAGAAGTAGCATTAGTATTAGTAGTATATTTTTGTATCATTTCAGACTATAGTAGTATTTCAGCATCGCAACCGTACTCTGACGGCGATACTCGTCGTAGGTTGGGTACATCGGGAGTAGGTATATTGATAGATACCCATACTACATGTAGTATTATATGTACATAAGTACCGTGGGGGAAGGCAGTGGGAGATGCGTGCTGTAACCTAACCTAGGTAATACATGTATAGTGTTGGTATGCTTCCATATATCCGAGGGGGATTTGTGGAGAGAGTGTGGAGGCCTCAAAAAATAACTTACCGAATATGGCAATCTATAATCACCGATATCGTGCCACTAACACCGACTCGCCCCGACCGACTCCGCCGCCGCCGGCGTTCGGTTCGTCTCACTGCTCAATCCCAATCCCAATCCCAATCCCACTGCTCATCCTGGCGCTAGAGTTCTAGAGTTTAAGAGGCTTCTGTCATTTTCACCCGTGCTTCAACAACCCAGATCCAACCCCCCAAACCCCCCGGGCGAACTCCCCAACCAAACCTAACCCGATAACCCGATCCTACCCGCGTTCGACCTCTCCTCCATGGCAGTTCCTCTCCGATTCCTTACCCTGCGGGCAAACCCCAACGCGCTCATCCCCCAATACCCGAGCTACGCTTTCGCGTCGCGCGTGCAGAACGTGTTACGGCAGGAGTTTCTAGACGCGAAGGAGAATTTCACCGCTCCTCCACCGCCCACTGTTATCTGCTTCACGCCGGCGCCGGTATACACCCTCGGCCGCCGACAGACGGCGGCCTTATCCCTCGCCGAGCTTGAACGTCTGCAATCCCCCCTTTTCGTGCAGGCTTCGAATCTCAATAGGTATGGTGCGCGTGTCCCGGGGGAACCAGTCTTCTTCACCCCAACCGTAACCCGCTCACTTCGTGGCGGTCTAGCCACGTACCATGGCCCCGGCCAACTAGTCCTTTGGCCCGTCATCGATATGCACTCCCCCTTACATCAGCACCTTACGATGCACAGCTACGCCTTTCTACTCCAGCAGACGACGATCTCAGCCCTGAGACGGATGTGGAGCTTCACCCCGTTCATGACGAAGAACCCAGGCGTCTGGGTAATGAGCTTGAAACCCGGAAAGTCTGAACAAGAGCGCAAGATCGCGTCCATCGGTGTCTATTGCAAGCGGTACGTCACGGCCCTCGGCGTCGCCATCAACTACAGCACGCCAGTCACAGGGCCCGAGGAAACGAATCCGTGGGGCCGCATTGTGCCTTGTGGTCTCGTGGACCGCGATGTCACAAGCGCTCGCGCAGAGCTAGGCCTGAGCGACGGCAATGGCCCCCGCGAAGATGAGGTATTGAAACAACTCGGCGATATTTGGCAGCAGGAATTTGTAAAGCGATTGAATATGCATGTGGAGCTCGAAGACGAATCACTCGCGTCGTTTGATGTAAAACAGAGCATGGACAACCTCGAGGCCCAGGTCGGGGACAGTGATGACCGTATCATCGAAGCTCAGCCGATCAGCAATCTCAAGACTT
The DNA here is from genome assembly GCA_002003505.1 of Xylariales sp. No.14919. Lineage (NCBI taxonomy): Eukaryota > Fungi > Ascomycota > Sordariomycetes > Xylariales > Xylariales sp. No.14919. The sequence goes on along the minus strand of BDMC01000080.1, from coordinate 38,326 downwards.
GAACGAGTTCCAAGGCTTCCGTGCCCTAGACGGGGCAGTGGGCTTCTGGGATCGCCATCCCCTTGCTCCTGCGTACCCGAAGGATTTCCAACCTCAGCTTCGCAGGCGTTATCAAAGATAGCATACACATGGTCCTTTCCGCAACATGTTCCCTGCAATGGGTTGTTCGGCCGCCGGCGAGGACTATCCGTGCTTAATCGAGTGACGGCTCCTTTTCTCCTGTGCCGTGTAAGGCAGGCTGGGCAACAGATTAGAATTTGTTCACTAATCGATGCAGCCTAGGATGTGTCGGGGTTTGCTCCATTCACCGCACGCGAATCGGGAGGTGGCGCACCGTACACGAGGTCGGAAATAACGCATTCACATCGTCAATCACATCACAGTGCTGGCTCATATTAACTCGTTAGCTATCTAGGATGGGAACCTCCTGACACCGCTTTTACGCAGTGTGGAGCCCGCAGAGCAAGGAGGAAGCAGGAAAGTAAGGCTGGCTGTCCTCGGCTACAGGTGACAATCCGTCTCCTTGACTGCCTATACGGGATGGACTCGCTTTCATGTACGGTGCGCCCTGCTTGCAAAAGTTCCAGCCAATCTGCAAAACCATCACACGCGCAGACAACAACAACAATGACAACAACAGTAGGTAGGAATGCGTACCAATCGATATACACTAGACTAGCCCATAGCCTGCCCGTTTGTTCGCTTGCCCTCCGCTCTCGCAGACAGCACGGCGCGACGGCGAGAGAAATAGAACTTGACAAGCCCACACTACCAGCGGGTGTTCCCGAACAACGCACAACGCATCCGCATCGCTACGCACCGGCGACGCTCCCCGCACTTTTGATAAAGAACTTTTGAAACGCCCGGCCGCAACGAGGCCCCTATTGAGTCTAGCGAGCCCATCAAGTGCCCGTTCCGCATGGGCGTTTTGTGGGAACTCATGTCGCAGTCGCCTCAGCATGTATCCCGTCTAACGGCAAATACTTCCTGTGACCTGGATCGTGGCGGTTCTTCATTCGTACTAGTGTAACTGTATGTAGTATGTACGTCGTAGCGTCGTAAGAATTACATAGCCGGCATGGCACTAAATCCCGCTACAATTCGCAACGCGCAACAGTACTGTACAGTACACTTCGCCCACTGCCCAGCCCTGGATAGATATCTACCTGCCTGCGTGCCTGCGTAGCTATCTGTAGCAAGCACACTGGCACCCTGCTATCAGTGTGTTTGTCAGTATGTATGTATGTACGTTGCTATTCTTAGTCGGGCATAGATAAGGTGATGTGATTACCAGTAGCCGAGGAGCCGGAACCCAAGACCCTCCCCCTTCCACACTGCGCTGCACGGCGCTGCACGGCACTACTGGACTAAGTGAAGCGAAAGCAGCGAGCGAGCTGAAGAACTTCCTTGTTTGTTACCCAACCACACACACGTAAGCGGGCAAATCTACACACATAGTATTGATGATCCCATCCCCATCCCATCCCATCTATCCGTCCATACATCCATCCAACCAGGGTTCCTACCGTCGATTGTGCTACCACGACCACTACGAGTACTACGCAGACAGGCGGGCAAGACAGGGGGGCACACGGGCTCGAGTTTGTCCAGATCAGGCATTACGCCGAGCATGCCATGCCTTATGCCATGCCTTGCCTTGCCTTGCCTTACTAGTCCCACCAATACCGTAGTTCTGAATATCGGGACATATATTTGACGAAAAAAAAATAACGATGATGATAAAAGGAATAGAAATATGGAGCTAATGTACTGTATGCGTGGGAAAAAGAACCAACAGGTCCCTTAAGGCAGGCAGGACAGGCAGGGCGGGCAGGGAACTTCCATGTTCTGCGAAGAGCGAGCAGGAAGAGAGCCCAATAATAACCACCGTTAAGGTAGCATTGCAACCGCCAAAACAAGCGCCAAGCAACGCAAGAGACAGGTACCGACATCGGGAGAGGCGCTCCGACTCGCATGCTCTAGCCGTCCATTTAATTATCTATACAGTAACTTGCCCAACGCGGGCCCCTAAGACGAAACGAAGCGAAACGGCAGCTTTTTGGGGGGGCGCGCGCCCGCGCCTGTGCTTACTGGGATATGTATTTGCCTACTTGCCTGCCTGCCTGCCTGCCTAGATGCCTACTTGCTGCCTCTAACCGGTGGAAGGAAAGGGGGAAAAAAAAAAAGAAAGAGGCTGCGCGGTTGGCCCCCAACCAGCCCACCGTTTCGCTTCGCCGGGTACCTGCCTACCTACTGTGACGGATTGAGAATAAGGTGATGGATGTTATGTTATGTTACGTTTTTATATCACATATCACAACATGAGGGGATCTGCGGCCGACACAAAGGGAAGCGGAGCGGAACGGAACGGAACACGGCGGTTGGTGATGAGTTTGAATCTTTCCAAGTGCCTTGACGTTGTTTGTTGCTCTAGACGTTCGGGGGGATGGGGGCAATCTATCTCCAACCTCAATTTAACCTCTGTATGATGGTAGACTAGGCCCCGCTCGTCTGTCCTACTCCTACTCCTCATCCTCTTCTTAGCCATTAAGCGTCACACAGCTCATACCATCGTTCTTTTCTCATCGTTTCCTCAAAGACAGAATACTGTCTCACGACCTGATTACGTTTTCGTGTTCTCATTCCGGCGGGATTGTCGTAGTAGCCCGCGTACTCTCAAAATGCCACAGCAAGAAGATAAAGAAAATAAAAATAGAAATAGAAATAAAAATAAATAAATAAATATGCCAGTTCGCTCGTGCCAGGCAGAACTCCTTGCTTAGTTAGAGTTGGTCGCTTCGGTAAATGCCGCGTTAACATTAAAGGAAAGGGCTTGAAATAAAAGAATTAAAAAAAGCACTACGGGCCGCAACACCGATCCGAAGATGCAACCTGACTAGATTAAGGAAGCAAGCAAGACGCGCAGACTCCTCTATTCCTACTTCTCCTTTTTGATGCCCGAGCTACTATCGGTGCTCCTTTTCCGAACCCCGTTCTTGCTATTTCCACCACTTGATGCCTCCTCTTCGGCGTCTGGTTGGTACATTTCGGGTTGGAAATTTTGGTTATTATAGTGGGCCGTATTGAAATGGCTATTCTTGAATGTGTTGGTCGTGAATGAAGGCTCATTGAGAGTGTTACTATTTCCTCCCGCCATCTCCGGGAGACTTGGAAAGTTGTAGCTGTATTTGCTAAACCGCAGTGGGTGCTCCGTGGGCCGTGGCTGTGGAGGACTTGGATGGCTAGCAGGTGGTGCCGGCATGACTTGCTGAGGAACCCAGGACGAAGCAGGCGACGGTGTATATGGATTTGTCATGGGAGAAGGGGTTGTTGACGGAGGACCAAAGGACGACGATTCAAGTCCTGGAATCATAGCTAATATGCTCATATTCATGTTAAAGTCGGCGTTCTGTAACGCCGGGACCTGATCTTCAAACTCCGGTGGATTGTTATGTACAAACGAGGTTACTCTGTTGATCTGAAGTTCGACTGGCGCTGCTGGGACGAGTGGGGCGTGAACCTGAGCCTCGCGATAGAGAATATCGTAGTGGCCAGGGCGATATAAAAGGTGAATGACAGGACCGAGGGTGGACAGATCTTGTCCGTTAGCTTCCTCAGGGAACCGGTGCACGTTGACTTTGGTGCCTTCACTGCGATCCAAATAGGCGATCTCCAGAACTATATTTACTGGCCTCAGGAGACAAGCATGGACCAGGGCCACGCAGATATGATCGATCTCTCGATTAACAGGCATCACCGTCGTGTTAAGATAGGTTTCCACATCGGTGCCAAGATACGGCTCGTATTCGTCGCGGTTGCCCTTTAACTGTGCACAGGCCAGTAGACGAAGGTGGTAGACAAGGCATTGAGATGTGTTGGGGTCGTTGAATTTCTCCAACAAGATGGACATAGCATCATTACCCGTCGACATGGCTGGTATGATCTCGGTAAATAAGTCGATCGTGTCCGAGACCATTAATTCCAGCATGCCCGGCTCCTGACCCCCGACATCTTCAATATATTTATTGAGAAGGGTCAGGCGGTCCAACTCGCTCCGGACGAGACTAATGTCGCCGCATTTTACAATTGTCTCGAAGTATGCAAAAGCAATAGCTACGATACAAATTAGTATGAGTACCAGATTGTCCTGAGGGCTTCGACGGCAATCACAAGTGCTGGAAATCTATGCCGATATATGACAGGTGCTTGTATAGAGCATCATCCTGCCCCGTGGCTTTGGTGGGTGCTGCGGCGGCGCCGGCTACAGAATCGGGGAGAGGGGCGATAGAATGCAAAGGTAGTAACATTAGTCATATCAAAATATGAAGATACTCACCTCGGTAGCCACAGTTACCATCCCCTTGAATGGGCCGGTAGTGTGAATATGTCTGTGGTAGTGCCTAGAGAAAGCAATCGAGTGTCAGCAATCCAAGCCCCAGAGTGATAGTTGGTTCGGAAAACCGCAACTGACCAAGGTCTTGGTGACATAGGTGGGATCCGCTCTTGCGTACTCTTCGGTGATGGCCTGACTTGACATCTTCTCGCCGACTAATGGGCCCTGTAGGTGAGTAGTGAGTGTGTGAGCCTCGAATCTATCTACCTATTTGACGATCCCGCGCGGTGATAAGAGGATGTGAGAGGATGTGAGAGGATGTGAGAGACGGGCCGACCTTTGCCCAATGGCAACGAAGTGGTAGATGGAGGTGTAGATATATGACGATACGATTATTGATACGAAACGTATTATGGCGGGATGAGGGATCCGCGGGGATTGTGCAATCACACGGAAGACTCTCAAACGCACACACATATACACACGGACACCGCACATAGATATATACAAACATGGAGCCGTGCTTTTATGGGCAGGGGGGGATAGATAGTAGGTAGGTAGGTAGGTAGGTAGACAGACAGACAGACCATTTCATCAGGGGACGACTTACCTTGAACTGAGGGTCATAATCCCTCGCAGCGGCCTCTTGTTGGGCTATCTCGCTCTGATCGAGCCCCAGTGACTGGTCCATTTTGTATGGGGATATATTTTGGTCCTGGATGTGAGTCGGCCGTGGTCGAAGCGGATGTTGTTGGTGTAGCAGTGGTTGCTGCTGCTGTGGTTGCTGGTTTTGATGTTGGTTTCGGTGTTGGGGTTGTCGGTGCTGATTATTAGGACGGTGGCGGGGCGCAGACACGGACATCGGGGTGTTATAGTGGTAGTGGGCGTTGCTAGCGCTATTGGTGCTGTAGCTGCCGGGGGCCACTGGGGTGGGTGAACCAGGGCCCTGTACCTGTACCCCTACCCCTACCCTCACATCCACGCCAGCCCGGCCATTACTGGCGGCGCTGGCGTGGAATGCGCCCTCATTTGCACCTACGACTCCGGCCTCACTATGTGTACTACCAGCCGTGTTTCCCCCGGCACGTCCTCCACCAAATTGGCCCAGCTGTGGCGTAGCCGCAAAGGTGTAGTCGGGGAGGCCCGCGTTTGCTACGTGCAGTCCATATGGAGTAGTGAAGAACTGTGAGTATGGAGTTGGTTGGGGCTGGAACATCCCTATACTTGTGCCTGTACCTGAAGCCGAGCCTGAGCCTATGACTACGCCTATCCCTAAGTCTGTGCTACTGTCGTCCGTGCCCCTGGCCGATGAACCGGAGCGCGAGACCGGGTTCTGTTCCTGTTGCGCCAGCTTGGAGCCCACGACCAAAGAATTCCAGTGTCTCCGAGTGATCCGGTGTGGCACCCCGTTCCGCTATTTACCAGTCCAGGCGACAGGAGGATGTGCTGTTCGTGTCTCATTTGACTACCCGGCCGTTGCTTTCCTCTAGAGGCCTACAACCAACGGCTTCTGGCTCCAAATTCCGAGCTTATAGCATAGACTGCCGAGGACGCAGTCCAGCAGGAGGTGGAAGGGCAAGAGGTTGGGCTTGAGAGGACTTGAGAGGACTTGAGATCGGAGAGAAGGAGGCAAATAGAAAGGAACGGGAAAAGGGACGTCAGAAGATAGATAACAAGGGGAAGAAGAGGTTGGAAGGAAGCTGGAGAGAGAAGAGGACCCAGGAATATGGTACACACCTGGCTTTTGACAGAAAGCAGCTGAGCATGGGCAGACATAAATAAGTACGTCTCCTCCTCGACAGCCTGTATTGGTCTGTATTGGTATGTATCCATCCCACTGCCGTCCGTCAGATATGGGACGACGTGCTATGCGTACTATGCGTACCATGCGTTCCATACCATGCGTACTATGTAACATGAACAACAAGTCACAAACGGGTTGCAGCAGAGCTACCTCCTACCCACCTACCTACCCACCTCCCTCCCTCCCTCCTATCTACTTCGCAGTACCTCTGCCTATGCTACGCTACGCTACCACTTCCTACCATCCTTCACATGGCGCCATCTGCCAAGGTGCTGTATGATGTATGTAGATGCAAGTACGTGTACAGTACAGCATTACCTACGTGCAGCTACCAAGGTCGGTATAGGTATTATCATCCTTGGACATTGAGGCTATAGTACCTCCCTACCACCTCACTACCACCTCACAATAACGAATAATCCTAGGAATATTACTACCAGTCTACCACTAAGAGATATCTTGTGGGTCTGCTCATACTATCTATCTATACAGTTTTTAGCAGGTACCTTGGTAGGAGGGAGTCTAGCCTAGTGCGCGTAGGTATATTTTAGCAGTGCTCTTATTGCAGCTTGTATGCCGCGCCGTCACGAAATATATCAAATCGAAAAGCTTGGATGGCTGTTGATGGCTGTCGATGGTCTCCGTTTCACAATCCTCGCTGATTGGAGCCTTTTAGCAACAAGCAAAAAGCATTATACAGTACCTAGGTAGAGAGAGATATGGCGTTAAGGTGGTTGTTACCTGCCTGTCAGGGTAGTTTAGCCAGCCACCCTTATTGGGACATTGTGAGACACACATGAAAGGGAAAAGAGAGCAAAAATAGGGTTGATAGCTTCGATAATTTCGATAATCTCGATAATAATAATCCAATGAAAAAGACCCAAAAGGCTAACTAGGAACTAGATTAGGAACTAGGTACTGCCGGTAACACAATAAGTACAGTAAGGTAAGTGTGTAACCTGAAGAATAATACTACCTACCTAAGGTAGGTACATGCTAGAGGTGCCCCATAGTAAATAAAATATCGGCCGATACAATATTTCAACATACCGTACCTCCTAGCCGCCAATTACTCGTACGTAGCAGTGTACTGAGAGTGATGTGTACCGAACCGACACTACCTAACTGCTGTACTTAGTAGATAAATATCCACTGGCAAGGGGCCCCTTATCCTTGCAGCATATGTAGTGTACTACGTGTAAGTAGGTCGGTATGGTGGTCACTTCAGACGACTCTCCATCTACCTAGATATGTAGTAGGTTAGGTACCTCTTGACAGTACTATACAGTAAATACGGTAAATACATAACCTACCTACCTTGGGTAGAGTATGCTATACCTAGCTGTACTTGGGCGAAAGTACATACAGATTTGAGGCCAGTGCTCCCGCTCCATGTGCTACTATTATGTACTACCTACTAAGTAAGTATGTCGGCATGGGGTAAAAACTCCACTGTAACACAATCCCTACTACCTCCTGTTAGTGTACATTAGTCGGTAGGTCAGTAGGTCCTTAGGTGGTACTACCTCTCTCTATACGTATAGGTAGTAAGTTACTAACCTAGTGAGTTACCTATAGCGCGGCGTACAGTTCCCTGCAATTCACTGTAATTTTTAAGTAATACAAGTACCTGGATAATACCCAAGGTACCGGCCCTCGGCTCTCAAACCACCCACACCACCCACACCACACACCATGCACCACACACCACCATACACCCACCATACACCAACTACCTCCCTAGGTAATCCACCACTGGAATTCCACCCGGCGTCTCAGAACCTTCGTCTAATATATGGGAAAATATAATATTCGCTACATATGTATTGATTTTATCTATACCGCCAGTATTATGAAACGCCTCATATAGCACGGCGGCCAAATAAATAAAAGGTAAATATATCGGCCCACCACCAATCGCTCCGTGGCCACCTCGCAGACTATTGTATCAGGCTGCTGACTTGAGCTACCACCTACCTATGCTCGTTCGTGCGTTCGTGCGTTCGTCACGGACATAGTTACGTTGCAGTATCTACAAGCGAGCGAGCATAGCCATCGGTGGCGTTGATGGCCGAATCCCAAAAAACCCAACAACTAACCAGGTACAGGTATAATACCGAAGACCCGAGTCCAAGGGCGCAAAGCAAGCCACCTCACTAATAAATAATTGGTACTAAAATGCCATGTGGTCTACGGTATCATCGCGTGTCTTGACTGCCTCGAGCAGAGCAGTGTAAGCAGCAAGGAGTAAGTGTACCGGTAGTAGTAGTACCGACTGGCCATGCCATGTAAGGGAATCCCGCCGGCTCACATCATTATTCGCTCTGCAAGGTACTGATTGTCTCGTTCCCTGAACACCGCTGACTTCGACACGCCTACATAGTACCTACCTTATTTCATCCTGGGCCGATGAAAAGCGCAGCTTTTGTCGCCGTCCATCGTCGTCATCATCTCAACGTCAGACTCCCAATGTGTGGATCGACCTTCCAGTGCAACCTACACTTGCAGACACACATCTTGTACTCCCCCAGGATTATTAGTAGTAGGTATCGCCCCCAAGAACACCCTACCTGCCAGCTTACCCCGGTCTTGTTAGACGTGATGGGTTAGGTGTGTTCGTGTTGGCTGCTTTGCTTTGGAGTCAATAGAGACAAGGCACCACGATGGGACCGAGTGACCGAAACTTTGGTGATAGTTGCGACTGAACGTGGCGGGATTGCTTCAACGTCTTTCCACATATTGCGCCTCTTCTATAGTTATGTCAGCCCTTAAGCCTACGCCCCTGGGATAGCTCTCTGGGCGATCTCGGATTTTCAGGTTTCAAACCGCTAACCATCCGTGGGGGAAACTTGGAACATATCGCGGTAGAATAGATGACCCGTATCATCTGCTATCGTCTAGGAACTTCTATAGCGCGGCGAAGACCGCTTCTTAGGATGATCAAGCTGCCGGTACTCCTTGTCCTTTTGTCTAGAGCTCTAAAGAGGGTCCACTATGAACTACGGGCCGATGGTATAGCACAACTCGATTCGGAAGTTACCGCGATCGCTTACCCGTGTAGAACCCGTGCAATGGGACGCCGCCAGGCTACGCGAAGCAACATGTCCTAAAACATACAGCAGCGCATCGTGTGTCCTTCGGTTTGGTTCAGTTCAGCTATATATACCGGGGATGGCATGAGATACGCACATTGATGGCACATAACATTATCAATGCTTGGCACAAACAGCAGCGAGAAGCCGAGACATCTGTGGAAACGCAAGCCACAATAACACGGGTATAGCAAGAAGGGGATGTGACTCGGTGAGGGTCAACCTGATGTCTACGGCTAGTACTGCACGGCTGAAGCGATATCCGGGATTCATAATCTCATTCACAATCTGAGCCGGTCAACAAAGTACAGTGCCCCGTGCCCCAATAGTGCTTGATGACATGACCTTAACCGATCAGCTGACCGGAGCCGGTCTGAACAAGCACCAGTTAGGTTATTAGGTACTGAATTGGGGAACCAGATGGTAACTACTACCGCTCACGATAACAAGGGACCAGGGTCTCCCCTAGCTCTGCTACGGTAGAAAGCTCCCGATTACTAGTAAATGTGATGGCGAGCAAACGTTGTAGAAGAAAAAGAAAAATACCGACGGCTGAGAATATGCCAGAAGACGAAGTCATCCCACGAACGCCATATCACAGCCTACACTATCTTTATGTCACGATAACCGCCACATATCCCACGACGCAGTAACCGAGGCCATTCACGGCCCATAATGGACGATTATGGCGGCGACGAAAGGACCAGCTAGAACTATTCAAGATAATGGAGGGTGCGGACTTTGATCCTGATGACGTAGTGTAGAAGAAGGATGACATTGGTCCCGTCGACCAAGTGCCCGTGAAATCCGCTAAAGTAGGTAACTTGCTTAGAACACGTACTTACGTCAACACAGCCTATAGTTGGTGTTGTCCCATTGCAACATCGACCCCGCCTTCTTTTCTCAACACTGCTACTCTGAGAATAGAATAGTCCACAAGATTCTTTGGCCCCATTGCAAAGATAACTACCTGGAAACCGGAGCTTGTCTGTCTCCGCCGAACTGCGACACGGAAGAAACTAGGTAGAACACCTATCAGTAGCTCCTCCGCCGTCATCTAGTTAGCCTAGTCTAAGCACACGGCACGTCCTTGGCATTGTTTCGTGATGAGCATCAACTATAGCAGACCCGGCAGATATCAAGGTCTCACATACCTAGCCCTAAATACCAGGTTTCGTTCAAATAAATGATAAAGCACCCAGATAAGGCTATAACCCAGCCGCTTCGATATCACTACACTATACGCCGTCGTTCCATGCCGCCATATAGCTAGCTAGCTACCCAGTCTGCCAAACTTCTTCAGCAACTGACACATTATAGGGTAAGGGTAGCATTTTGCGATCATATCCGGCCTAGATCGACACCTCTATTATTGGCGTTTACATAACGCCAGCATCCTAAAGGTTAGTGCTCCCTCACCGATATCAATTGGAGGGAACGCGACCCATGATCATAAGATTAACCGGCAGGCACAGCTATCTAGTTAGTTCGTAAGTAAGTAAGCAAGCTAGTCTAGGCCATCCGTAGTCCTCTTTTTCTGTGGCCATCGTCGCACTTGTTCTGTAGGTGAGACGAAAGTCAACATAATGGATGAATGAATTACCATGAAAGAATTTAAACAACCGCATCGACTTGGCGCGATGATGTGGCAACGCATTAACGAGAGAACCCTGGTTGTACAACAGGACGGGGGATCCCTAACCCTCTGCTGCAGGGCAGATCCTTTCACGGGCAGGTCAGTCCCGGATACTGCCCGGAGGTCGTCGTTGCGAGCCACAGGATCTACGATACCTATACTATCTATACCTACTATGTATGCCCAGCCGATCTAGACTCTCTGATAGAGCGCCTCTGCAAGTCTTTGTTACACATACAGGGTGACCCCTAATACTATTATGCCCTCAGTCGCAACGACTTTTGTCTCCCTGGCTGTGTAGGGTGCTCGACTCTGCTCGACTATAGGTTCAACGGTGGTGAACGCTAGGATTCTTTCGAAACCGTTGACGATCTAGATACCCAGCACCAGTACCGCCAGGGCTCCCCCTCCCCACAATGCAACCAGGAACCGCCGTGTATTTAGTGTCCTTGGCAGGCTGAAGAAACCACTTAGCGTAGGTAATACTATTTGTCCTCGGGCAACATAAAGGTGAATCGCGAGCCGGTCTCTTGCAGCGCATACAGAAGCCAAGCTCTTGACGGGTGGCCCCCCTACACTATTTCCTCTCCTTTCCCTCTCCCATTAAACTACATAGTATATCACCTTCCTTATGAAGAGCCAGATATAGCGCCCAAGCAGGCCCTGACACACGTCTCACGCCGAAAATTCGGTGAACCCACGGTGGGCTCATACTGACAGCCCAGGCGTCCTAGCGACCAGGCCAACTAGCGAGCGGCGGCGTGCAGGGGGAGAGGGCATGGTGCCGTACGACAGATACTATACGAGTGAATAGGGACTTGTATTCCGCGGGGAAAGCAGTCAGTTGTCGCACCTCCTGGAATTAGGCAACACAGGTGAGATAGGTTGCATTCATGGGGAACGCAAGTCGCGGAGGTCGTAGTGTGTGCGAGTGTGTAGTCATTCACACAGCGGTCACAGTCCTATCCTGCAGGTCACAGTCAATGAATGTCACCGCCGTGGAGGTCGCATTCCATGGGCAACGTCAGTCCAATGGAGAGCAAGCACATTCCTGTATTTACGATCCGTCACGTAGCTCAAGATGAGCGAGGAACCGGATCTCCCGAAAGCAACCTCTAGTCGTCAATGGATAAGACAGACAGACCACAAGGACCAATGTACACTACTTTAATTTGCTCGACTAGCAAGCCATCACATCACGGCTTGCCCCATTCGCGCCTCCCGTTGACATTGGCTCTGATTACCTTGCAGCAAGCCAACAGCGAACTGGTGAAGTCAATGTCGTTCATGTCACCGCATCAGCTACCTGATCTCTCTACCAATCGCCCCCCTTCTCGATCCCTAATGCTCGACGCGCGTGTGCCACCTCTAGGGGTCCATGTTGCCTCTCGATATTCATTATTTCCCTCAGACTAGTCAGCCCAGCCCAGCCAGCCAGCCAGCCAGCCAGCCCGTACCGTATAGTAAACCCAGGTGACAGCCCGTCATGGAACGCGTGATGGGCAAGACCGGCCAAAAATTGAATTTCAGAGGCAAGGAAAAGCAACGATCCCGCAACAAGCGCGCCAGCGGCCATTGGCCCACACAAACGTTTCCAGCGTCACACTCGCTTCCGGGCCGTGTGTCCCACCACAGCCAGCACCAATTTCACGCCCCGTTCCTTGAAATGATCTACGCTACAGACAACCGGACGACTGCGGGCCCCACGGCTATGTATGGGTCTTGGTCTTGGGATGAAATGGTACCTGGTTTTCGCTGCCTCTGCCTACTACGGACTCCCTGCCGACCAGTATTGGGTACTTACTACACTACGTAGACGGACTGACGATCTTCCTGGAACCCTCATTTCCGACTCTTTGCGCATCCCGGCATTTCCTACCTCTCGCCGGGGGCGGACGGTGAAGACACTTTGTGCAGAGCCCAACATCAAGAGAACGACGTGGACAGCAACGTCCTCAAGAGAGCCACATTCAAACCAATGGGGAGCCTGGAGATATGCTAGTCAGAAAAAAACTACAACGATCAGGCCAGAAACCTCTAATAGCGCATGGCGCTATAGGGAATGGGAAAACATGCCTCGTTTCAAGAAGCCGTCTGCCGGAGCTTCCCGTCATCCTCTTCATATCTACTGTAGTGTAGGTGCGGCTTATGCATATCTATAGTACGCCATTTTCCACGGTATGCGGGTGCAAATTAATATTACTAATTTGCAGGGAAGCGTCCACGGGAGCCTCTCTATTGCTAGTAATCGAGTAATATAGAGAAATAATTGATTGTGACATAAAAAAAGCTAGTTACTGACTGGTCGAGTCACGTGCCCGGCCTCCCTGTGTTCCTATGTTAGGGGTTGTGCGATTCGATGCTGGGTATCTACCGATATTCCAAGCTTTTTTTTTCTCCAACGTGCTTCATGCTGAAGCGTCGTCCCCATTGGCTTTTTCGGTCGCTTAAGGATCTGTCCCTGTTGGCAGCGAATCAATAAGACAAGCAACTATGCCGATAGGCTTCTAGGCTTGGAGAAAAAAAAGGGTTATTCCCCTCTCTCTCCCTCTCTCGCCTCCTCCTCTCCTCTTTTCCCCCGTCCACCCCAGGACCGGGCCATGAAGGGACAGCCGCCACCGCGGCGATGACGGATTGCACGCCTGCGTGCATGCAGATGTACATCCATATCTGCCTTTGCGATTACATTGCCTATATGCTTGCATGCAGCACAAATATGATGACACGACATATACTAGTATCATGCCCTGCTATCTGCCTCTGCTCCTGCGTACCTTGTTACCAGACGGTCGACCGTGCGCAATGGGTTGATAGATTAAGGTCACATTTTTCTGCCTGGGCAGCATGCAAACCCATTGGCCCTTGCCAAGTCCTACGTTTTTGCTGTCTTGGCACGGACGGACGCACTGCAGCCAGGCACTTGCTTGCTCAAACGCGAGCAGAATACTATGTACAGGCAGATAGACAGATAGACCAGCGTACACCGCAATGGGATGCGTGTGACGGATACGACGTGTTTCGTTGGCCATCTCTCCTTGCGTACACCCTACGCACGGATGATGGGACAATATAGACCAGACCATACCATACGTACGGATCTAACGACGTTGGAGCACGTCGGCTCTTGTGTCCCCCCCCCCGGCAGGCGTATCTGTCTGTGTGCGTTCCTGTCACAGGCTGCCATGAATTACATTACGTCCACGAATTATACATAACTGCTTCTGCAATATGGCAACGCCGACGCGGCACGGCAGAGCGTGAGGAGGGTATTCGCATCTGCAGGCAGCCGGCACGGCTCGCAGGCCAGATCGCGAGTCCAGAGGCAAGGTAATTAGATCACCAATGGAGTAATAATGTTACCTCCCATCTACTTTCCCTTCCAACAACCTGGCGGAGGCCGTCCCATCAAAAGGAACCAAACTGCATGCCAAGAACTTCACTCCCTTTAGCTAATATCCCCTTGTCTTACTCGCTTTTTCTTTGCTCTACATTATAGTAGTATAATCTAGCTTTGCCCGCAGCTTCCAAGTAATATCCATCGGCGGGGTAGAAGTCCATTTCCGCGCTGCTAGAGTCCGTGCCATGAGGCAGGCTGTAGGGGCCCGATAGACAGACAGACAGACAGATAACACCAAGGCGAAAGGGAAAGGGGGCCGAGGTTGTGCGTGTGTGCTGTATGCCGTGGTGCGTTTTGCACAAGGGAAACTTGCCGTTATTAGTCTGCCTGGCATCAATACTGCGTCAATTTCTGCAGGCCATGCAGTATGTATCACGATGAAACACCCTCGCGCCTCACCGGAGGGGAACGCTGTCACTCGCTTCGCGCCCGTTAATTCACCCGCTGCCTCCGATGGGATAAAAAGCCGTGCTATCAATGACTAACCGAGTCGATTCATTCATCCATGATGACCCGACTCCGCCTCTCGTGTGCCCAGCCTCTCGTCGTTCCCGATTCCACACCCGTCGCTGGCGGGGAACCTGTCGGGAGAGACGGTTGTTCCGCTCACGACAGCGCTTACTGTCGGATTAGTTCCGTGTTGCGTTGTTCCGTGCTGTGTTGTGCTGTGTTGTGCTGTACTGCGCCGTGCTACTCTGCAAGTGTCTAGCTAGCAGGACGTGCAAGCAAGCAAGCAAGCACCCTGGTTAGTTCCGCGCTATGATCCTCCCTCTGTGCCATCACTGGCTGTTTATGTCCTCAACCCGCAGTTGCCACGGCGTAAATATATGGGTTTGTGAGACTCCATGTCAAACAGGCGTACAAGCTGAGGGGAGTGCGACCTCCACCACAGATAGTCCGTGTCAGATGATCATGTGTCAGCGGTGGGAAGGACCCGCGTAGAGTAATAACACAGCGGTCCGGGCACGGGCATACGATGAGGTCATCGAAGGGAACAGGATGAGACAGGCGGGACGAGTGTAAGGCCCACGGCTAGGCGTAGATTTGGTTGCTTCTGTATCTCTATCTCATAACCGTAGAGCGACACAGACTCGGAGAAAACCGAATTAAACCTGTGTCAGGATCGTCCTGTAAGCGACGTCATCGGGTAAAGCTTGAGATGTAAATTTCCGCGGGCAGGATGAAACCTACATACGGCTCTGAGCAATCAGCCCTAATGCCGTGTTCAGCACTGTCTCACCCAGCTCAGAACTGTCACAAACCTGTGGCACAGCACATAGCATGAGATTTGATCACAGCAGTTTTGTAAGACTGTGGAACCGGTCAATGGACACGGCGTGTAAGGTGTGCCGGGCGAGCCGTAGTTATGAGAATGGCGTCGCCGAGAATGTAGCAAACAAAAACTCGTGTACTGATGCTGATGTATCAACGGTCCTCTGCAGTTTTTCAACTTTGAGATGGTCTCATAATAGGATAAAATTCTATGAAATTCATTCAGAGCTAAATCACTCTAAGCAACGCCTTATGTCTAGCCTTCTAGGAGCGGTAGTGTCTCATAAATCAGTGAGTAGTGGAGACAGCAGTTAACTAAATAGATATCCTAAGCATATCAGGGAAAATGTCTCTTCCACCACCAGAATTAGAAAACAAGAGTTTAAGCGCGCAAATTCTCAGTCACATAAAGAGCTTTACAAAAAGCTACAGGAGCGATAAAGGGTGTTATCAGCTCGTATCCTCAGGGGGTTTTCTGGTATATACCAGTTCTTGTTGTATCGGTAATTACGCCTGATGGTTTCACAATCAACTTGGTAGTACCATAGACACAATATCACATTACACAGGTCAGATATCACAATTAGTAAATATATTCTGATTTCAGCCGTCGCCTAGTACAACTTCTCGAGAAAGTGTAGTGCCTAACCTACATTGCGGCGTAGTTTGCGGCCATCCAGTCGATTTCTGTGTGTTCTTGGGCTAATTGTGGTAAACACGAGAAGGGGCCGTCGTAATGTCCGCACAATACTCTTCATCTATTAGGTCGTCAGCATGTCACGCCTTTTCGAGATATTTTGCATATTCCTAATCGGTATCACCAAAAAGAACTGAAACGACTAGAGCTATTATATGCTCACGGAATATACAATCTCTAAGTTCACACTCCACACACTCCATTCATCGTAAGCCCCTATTATTACCTAGACGTCTAACATAGCATACCCAAGATTAAGAACATTACGACGATATTTTACATGTTGGAGGGAGGATTTGTTATCAAGCAGCCACTACCATTACACCAC
Organism: Xylariales sp. No.14919; assembly: GCA_002003505.1. Taxonomy (NCBI): domain Eukaryota; kingdom Fungi; phylum Ascomycota; class Sordariomycetes; order Xylariales; species Xylariales sp. No.14919. The sequence goes on along the minus strand of BDMC01000080.1, from coordinate 21,767 downwards.
ATTGCACCTTCGACAAGAAGAAAGGGCGTTTATGTCTTGCTAGCAGAACATCGCCAGTTAGTTCTAGACCTTTTGATCGACAATGAGTGTCCATCGTACCCCAATACCTAGCTCCTGACGCACCATAATTATATGCACTACAGAATACATGCAACTATATCCCAGTTCCCTCTACGATTGGTAAATGGATTCATTAAACCCCGCTAAACAGAGTGTGCAGTCTAATGCGATTCACGACACAGAGTCGAGTGGGCTCCAGTACAGCTGCCTTCCATCAATATTAATAAGCAGGCCGAATCGCGGTTTATTGGAGTAAGTCCTCATGAACTAGTATATATCACTACATGTTTATTGGTACACAAGTTGATATCTTGATAGATCTGCGGCCATATCACCGAATTGGAGGTTCTGAGTCTACCTTGAGACCTACACGTAAGCAACAAGTTATTATTGTCACTACAGACTTGACATCAAAGAGCTTTTTGTCTTTGAGATGCAAATGCGGAAAAGATCAACCCAAATCTGAGACCTCACCACTCAATACATGTAGCTTGATAATTCTCTAGAGATATCCAAGGCTAAAGTGTTCCCCCGCATATGCCACAGAAACCAATGGCACTACATGTCCGACGTCTTTTACTTGTTGACACACTTTGACGATACATGGCCTAATTACCGCCGGCCAGCCCTGCTCACGTCATATCCCGCTAAACAATTCTTTGGCTGTCAATCATCGACAACACTCTTCATCAAAGCCAAAGTAGTAAGATAGCTGAGTTCGCTACGGCATGAGGTACTGTCCTCAGCGTGGGCTGCTGCTAATCTTGGATGCCGCCGTGGCTAACTAGATTATATTAGCCGTAGCTACCACGCTCTGGAGACATGAGTATGCGTACGTAACAATGCCCTATTGGTTTACCGTCTGTCCTTTCTTCCCAACATACTTAATAGGCAACTACTACAAAGAAAACGACAAGGCACATAGGTTAGGGAGTTTAATCGTTTTACCTATTACGTAGGTATCTACCAGAAGAGAGTAACTAGCTACACAGTGTAAGTAACTATACAGTATAGGGCCTATAACTACACGGATCCACCTTAACCCCCACCACCAACAGCCCGGAGCTACCTAGTAATCGGTTATTAATATGCCCGCCCACAAACCAAATTCGACCTCAACAGAACCCAAATGACCGCCAGAGGCTCCTTTGAAAGTCTGGTCTAAGCGAGGGACCGCCACAACAAGCGTTATCGCGGCAAGATGGCCGAGTTGGTTATGGCGTGAGGTTAAGGTCACCTTAGCACAGTTTCCTCATGGAGCAATCCGCGTGGGTTCAAGTCCCACTCTTGTCAACATTATACAATACTACACCATCAGGTGTCAGTCATTTTTTTCTTTTTTCTTTTTTCTTCCCCCCCGAGTCTTTCTTTTTCTTATTTGTTTCATACTAGATCAAGACTCAAAGCTACATGATGTGCTTATGCGTAGACTGCTAGTCATTGCATGTCTAAGTGTAGGGCCTTTGTCCCTTCCCTTTTCTCTTTAGCCATTCATTCATTCGCCAATATAGTTCGGGAGCCGAAAATCGCTATAATGCGCGTACAATCGTTCATTACACCGCACTTTCGTATTCGTACCACTGTGCTACATGAGCGTCGTCCACCTATTGGATATAAACTCAAAGCACCTACCCGTGTAACCTCGTAAGTGCCGTCATAGACATGGTTTAGGGGCCTAAAATATGATAAGAATGCCGATGCGTAGCCGCTCTGGGTGCCAATTGCCAATAACGAGCGACACGGGCGGGATTGTATGATGAATCCGTTACACAGCCCGGGTCAGAACTTACTTACTACCTACTAATCTACCTACTAATCTACCTACTAATATACCTAGGCAGTAGGCGGCGCTGCGCAGATCGGGCCTGGATAACATTAAGCTTGAACGGGTAGTCTGGGGGCAGAATGAGGGAAGGGACATGTTGATTCACAATGAGAATACTCAGGCTACTGCTTAGGAATCCTACCTCGGTATTCACACTAGTCATAGAGTGGGGGCCCAAGACGACCAATCAGAGAGGCGGCAGCGATCTGATAAAGCGAGATCTGATAAACGGAGTCATCAGCGGATCTAAACTCGGCACTAGCGGAGGTTGAGAGGCTGTACCCGGCAGTAGCTGAAAGCAAGGCTAACGAGCGTGAGTACCCGGGGGTACATGGGCCAATTAATACCCCGTTGCCGGCGAACCGACCACCGACGGCGGCGGCTCGGGTTTAGCTTATCAGATCCGAGCCTAGTCCAAGGGGTTGAGAAACATATTTATATATCATTCTGGCTACGTTTCCTCCCTTGGGGGATCTTGTCTTGACTTAGAAAGAAAGAATAAAGTAAAGAAACCATAAGAAGAGTTTCCAATCATACATCCATCTTCTCGAAAGTGTGCTTCCTATGAATCGAATTCGTTGAGATCCCCCGTTAGAATAGACGAAACAAGAACGAAAGAAAGATGGCTACTAGCTTGAGAAACATCATTGTCGTTGGAGGCTCCTATGTCGGCGTGGTTAGTTAACTCTGACGCTCATACATCCCGCCGGTTGCTTAGTCTTTCAGGCTTACTCATACTGACAATATCATTCGTTCAAGGCTACCACACAAGGACTCGCTAATATCTTACCATCAACTCATCGTGTAAGCGGCAAGACCTTCGTCAAGGCAACCCGCCGTGACGTTTACTAATAAAGAGCACAGGTTCTCCTCATCGAGCCACACAGTCATTTCCACCATCTGTTTGCCTTCGTAAGTGTTGCTACAGTCATAGATACCTGCGATATAAATAAAGGTACCTTGGTATCTAGTATAGCTAACCTAGTATGAATGAGGACAGCCGCGATTTGCTATCGCACCCACATATGAACATAAGGCTTTCATCCCATACTCAGGCACTTTTGCCGCGGCGCCCAACCCAGACCGGCACCATGTCGTGAGGGCACGGGTCTCCGCCTTACACCGAGACCACGTAGTTCTCGACCGTGAGTGGCAAGGCGCGCGCGAGATCCCGTACGAGTACCTCGTCGTGGCCACAGGTACCAAATTGCGGGCGCCCGGCACCATGACGGACGACGACAAGCCCCTTTCCGTAAAATACCTGCAGGAGTACCAGCAGCGCCTCAAGAATGCCAAGTCGGTTGCCATCGTCGGTGGCGGTGCCGTCGGTGTACAGAGTACGTTATATCCGGGTTGACACCCTTCCTGCCCCAAATCCTGGCTCGGAAGCTTCACACGGCCCCGAGACGCTCGAGAACCGAGCTCGGAACGACGATAGCTAACTCCGAGTACTACAGTGGCGACGGACCTCAAGGAGATATACCCCGACAAGGACATCACGCTCGTGCACTCCCGGGACCAGCTGATGCCCGTATACCACAGCAAGCTAAGCGACATCATCAAGGCGAGATGCCAGGAACTAGGCATTAAGTGAGTATTCCGTAACCACCACCAGCACCACCACGAGACCTGCCCATCTAACCCGTCTCCTCACAGACTCGTGCTCGGCTCCCGAGTCAACATCCCAGAGGACGAGTTCCAGAACGCATCGGGCGGCCCCATCACCGTATCCCTGCAGAACGGCAGCACGCTGCAGGCGGACGTGGTGATCCCCGCAATGGGGCAAACACCCAACACGCAGTTCTTCTCGACGCTGCCGGCGTCGTCAGAAGACTCGCTCATCAACCCCGCCAACGGCTTCGTCCGCGTGAAGCCGACGCTGCAGCTCCGGGACGCTCGCTACCCGCACCTCTTCGCCGTCGGCGACGTGGCCGACAGCGGCGCGCACAAGGCGGCCCGGCCCGGCGCCGCGCAGGCGCAGGTCGTGGCCAAGAACATCCTCGCCCTGGTCGAGGGCCGCCCGCCGTCCGAGAACATCGAGGTGAACCCGGCGGCGATCCACCTGACGCTAGGTTTGGTAAGCGACGGCCGCCCCTTCCCCCCCCCGGCACGCTTCGTCCACGTTCCGGACTGCTGATGAGTGACGCGAGCAGACGAAGAACCTGATCTTCCGCAACCCCGACACTGCGAAGGGCGACACCGAGCCGTCGATCGTGCCTCGAGACGAGTAAGTCGCTAGTCCCGTTCCCCCTTTCCCACTTGGGCTTCAGGGCCTCTAGGGCGGAGCACTAACAACCAAGCAGCGGAACGCTCGACATGAATATCGATGGGGTGTGGAACCGACGCGGCGTCCCCGTGAAGAGCGACGCCGAGTACCATCTATAACCACCGAGACTAATTGATTGTGTCTGATCGAACAGAAGGTCTCGCAGTTATAAACCGCCCACACCTCCGCGATGAAATGGTTTTGTAATTTGAGAGCAGGATAGATGCGAAAGACAACTGCGAAGAAGATAGATCTAGACAGTTCTTGTATCACCGGTATCAGCGCTTCTAGTATAGATATACATACCTCTTTGCTAATACCGTGCCATCGGCAGGAGCTAGCAAAAATATAGACCCTAGCCTACCTAAGAGGATAGAAATTAGGAAGAATCATGACCTAGAGTAGAGGAGTAAAACATAACGAATACCAAATCAATGATGCAAAAGGCGACACTTCCCGCAAGAAACGCTCTAAATACCGTGAACCTCGCAATTGTCAACGTCAGCGTCACAGGTAATAGCAAACATACCACAACCCTAGATACAGCCACATTCCAAGCTCCTAGAATCTAACCTGCAAGAGTCAAGAACAGGTTCTATCTCGAGAACCCTCATAAGAAGAAAAAAAGGTACGAGGTAATCAAACTCTCCCCCGTATCCTCAAGTATAGCGCAAGCCCCTGCCTACACTAACTAGTACTCCATTACCACCCCTGCTCTCCCAGACTCCTCCTCCTCCTCCGTAGCCAGCCAGCCAGCCGAGCACCGGCAAAGGTCGTCATAGTATAGTGGTTAGTACAGCACGTTGTGGCCGTGCAGACAAGAGTTCGATTCTCTTTGACGACAATTTTTTTGCGGGCCAGGTTTGTTCGGTTTGGTGTGGTTTGTTTTCTGGGTCTGGGTTCGGTAGGGTGGGAGGAGTTATCCGAGGAAATCTTGGTCCCCGCCTAAAATGCTTACCTCGACCTACCTAGGGAGGTAATTTTTTTGTGTAGCAAACCCTTAGAAATATGTTAAAAATAAAAAACCGATGCGCCATCAAGTATAAGTCTCAGACAACGTTGCACGAAGACGCTAAAAATACTCATCACTAATTCTTTGTTCTCAAAAACTACAATGGTAATCATCGACTGGGTGTATTTACTGCACTTGCATGACTCAGCTACTCTGGGCCTCTCTCAAAAGTCTCCCCTACACACACCGCGTATTGATTGCATTGATCTCATCACCCCGCCTCCATGGTTTCCAACCACAAAACATAAAATTCATCCGCCATTCAGAAAGGTATAAAAAAAGGTGGCGAGAGCCGACAAGTGTTTGGTAGAAAAGTCTGGTCAAAAACCAACAAATCCCTCACAGAATTTTGTGTGTGTGTGTGTGTACGATGTATCTTTCATTTTTTTTCCGGCGCCGCAGTCGTTTGTTTCCTCTTTCAATCAGTCACAACCGAAAATCATCCTCGGCCGGCGAGTATCTCAACAACAGGGTATCTTAAGAAGAACACGAAGGCACATAAAAGGGTATAGCAAAAAGTGCAAAAGTATAAGGTGCCTCCGCAAACCCCCGTCACGTCCTTCATGACTGAATATCGTAACAAGGGCTAGGTGAATAAAGGGGGAATAGAAGTGAAGTGAAGTAAAGACCAGCCAGCAGCATGTCTCAACTCGTGAGCAGTACCCTAGGCCCGGCGTCACCCTATTAGGTGACAATGGGTGGAGGTTGCGCCAAGATGAAACCCGTCTCCCAGGCTAAGTAAGGCGAGGGTATCGGACAAAGTGTGTTTCTGGTGGATAGAATGAGACAGGTCAATTTGAGAGCCACGGGGCAGGGACTTGGCAGCTCCGTCCTAGGATATCCAGCCTCAAGAATGTGAGACACGTAGGTTGCTGGTTCATTGACACATTAACGGCGAATTGGGAATAGCACCAAACCAGCTCAACACTGTTTAAGAAGGGGTGAAAAGTAAGGTTGTTGAGACCGACAAATGGCGATTATTTGGACCGTGAGCATATGCTCGCAGTGTGCAGAAATCGAAGAGGGTATTTTGTAGTTGATTGAGCGTTGCTGATCGTTGCCGTAACTCGGGAACATCGTGGGATCCATCCGTCTCGTCGCATGTAATTATAACCTGACAGCGCTGAAAACTGGAAACGTTGGTTTTTGACAAAAGAAATGAATGAATTGATGTTTCGCATCGACGAGTTCGGTGTTGGCAGTAATTCTTCCCCATGTGCTTTCAAGAAGGTCCGCTTCCTGCAGCGAACGGTTACACCACGCAGTGCGGGTGGTACAGGCTACTGCCTTTACATGAGAGCAGCCAAAACCATACCGGCCACGCCAGCAAAGCCAAAGGCGCTCAAAGAACCCGCGCCGCTGGTGCCGCCGTTGTCGATAGTCGGGCTGACGGTAGGCGAGGAGCCGGTAGGAGAGCCAGAACCCTGCTCAGCAGCCGTGGTGGTGGGGAGAATGGAGTAGCCGGTGCCGATAGGGTGGAAGGACGAAGTGGTGAGGTTCGCATAGACGCTCGAAGTAGCGACCTTGGAGATAGTGACATATTTAGTCATGGTCATGGTCGATGTCAAGGTCGAGGTATCGTCGGCGACGGCCAACAAGGGCAGAAGCGCGGTTGCGACAATGGTCTTGAGCTGCATTGTGACGAAGGTATTTCGGTGGATTGATAGGATTGCGAAGTATATTCTCGTTCCTTGCCGTCGTTCTGTTATAGAATGATGGGATGCGACTTATGCGCCTCGAAGTGGGCGACTATTGAAAGGATGTTGGTGTGTGTGTGTAAACACGTGCGATGCGATGCGATGTGATGCGATCGGGTTCGTCTTGTTGCTGTAGTAGCAGAGAATGTGGGTGATTGAATACTCGATATTCAAGATCGAAGTGGTGATTGTCGTGAGTGTTGTTCGTAGAAGTCGTAATATGCGAACTCTGCCAACGAAGTCCGTCTGTTTCAGAAACGAATGATTGTGTGGGAGTGAGAGACGAGGAGAGGGAGAGAGAGGTCAAGAGGGAGCGTGTGTCCGTGTAAGAGGTTAATGGGTTAATGAGAGAGGGCGAGAGAGGGCCAGCGTGAGCACTAAAAGTGGGCGGGAGGAAAAAGGCGGGAAGAGAGGGGGGGGTGGTACCTTGTTCAGTGGGTGTGGTCAGCACGGGTACCTGACAGCCACGATCGTTCTTCTGGGGCAACGCCTTTGCTCGCCTGCATTGCGAAATTAATGATGCCCCCCCGGGAGCCACTAAAGAAGATCAAACAAGGGTCTTGATAGGCGTCAAAGACCGCCCTGTGCCCCGTCCTCTGCCCGCCCAGAATCCGCCCTAACCCCTGCCGGGGCCAATGCCTGCGAGTGCCTTTGAGGTCAGCTCCAGGTGCCGTCGTCTCATTCGCTCATCCTTCTTCTCACTGTTGCCCTTTGAGATGAAATAAGCACCCCAACCCTTTATTCCAGTTGGCCCAATTTGTTATGAAAGAATTTTCTTTATGTTTGCTATAGGCCCTAGTATAGTAGTGTACTATAGTATAGGCAGGTATTAGCGTATTACCTTTAGGTAAAAGGTACCCGACTACGTGTACATGCGTGGTACACACGTGGACCAAAAAAAAAAACCTAAAAAAAAACGTTGACTCTGAGTTGTTCAACCTGATTATACCTCATTCGTCTTATGATCTACTGTTCTTTGGGAATTCTGTAAGACGCAAAGGCTCGAGCCAAGGCGAGCAAGCATAGAATAAGCATTGAACAAGCACAACAAAAGCCCTTGTAGAAAGACAGATCAGGCTGATTCTGTGTTCCCCAGTCGCTTTCCCCAGTCACCCCTACACTAAACATCCTAGGTTAGATAGTACCTAGGTAGATGCTACCCAGCCCAACACAAATATGCTAAATTAGTAGCGAGGGTACCTCCAGCTTCCGGTAGATTGAGGTACCGTGCCGCTTCGGTAGTAGGCATGGGTACAACGCTGGTTGTACACAACCCATAGATATAGCGCAGAGCATGGGCCATCGGAGATTACGAAGCTACCCTGACCCATTTCTGCCTCCGAATTCGTCTTCTTTCAGTTTCCGTTCACCATCCAAACCCCCTTGAAAGATCCCCGACGCGATGTATACTAGTATACTCCTAGTAGTAGTGTAAGTAGGGAGGTTCGTCCCCCAGGGGATCAATGACAGGGACCAGCCTAAAACGGCGCAGCATTCCTGCCTATAACGCTGACAAGACGCCGCAACTCAACCTTCGCTATGCCTTACCTGAGGGCATTTCGTCGGCCATCTCAGCTTATTGTCAGCTCCGGCTGTTTGTGTACCTCTATGAGATCAGTGGCCTATTTCATATAGTGTACACTATCTAGTACTATAGTGGTCCGGCAAAACCTTAACAGCGCACACTTATACTACCCAGGTTAGGTAGTCCCCAGATAGGCAGAATCATACTATAGGTAGGGAAGCTAGGGTTTTTATTGCCGGCCAGGTCGCGATGGGACAAGCGTCAATCAATCAATTGGCTCTCTTGTGGTGTCTCATTTCGCCCGAGGCAATAAATGGCACTCGACTAAAGTTTTTTACTAGTAACGGGACAAAAAAAAGCTGCCTTATCTAGAAACGGAAGTTCCATCGAGAACGTCACCCCGTAGCAATTTGAGAATTGTTCGCTGTCCGACATTTCGCGTTAATTCGCTTCGTTGCCAATCGCAATAATCGTGTACCAACAAAAGCAGAACCGCTTTGGGGTGTCCGTTCCCCGTACACTACCTACATATAGGTACGTGCCGCTCTTTCGCATGGTCTCGTGATGCTGCAATAGGTCTACTACTATAGGTACTGTAATACTGTACATCCCTACATACATACATATGGAGTACCATAGCGTAGGTACTCAATTGCTTTCTCCAAACCACCTCCGTGCGGGTTGGGTTAGGTACCTAGGTAGGTAGGTTTCCTGCGAACTCCCCCTGCCAGCGCGCATTCGTACCTGCATTCGCGCATCCCCCAACTGCGAGCCTAGCCTGGCCAGCGTATCAAATAGAGCGTGCGTCCACGTCGCAGAGCTTTTCCCACCCCACCGGGTTTTTTCGTGTTGCCATTCACCGTTCACCACGTCTTCTCGAAGCTGAATCGGTCGGTGAAAGCCTTGTGCTTCCATGACTCAGACACATCATCTCTCACCTCACCTCACTTCACCTACCTTTACCTACTCGCGATAGCAGCGTACTCTCGTACTACCCAACCCATACGTCATGCTATGGTCTGTTCAGACCATTCCAGAGAGGCTTACGTGTGTTTTGAGGTGCCCAGGTTACTCACTCTATCGTTGTGTGGTAACTTGGCTAGTTAGGCGCAATTTGCGGCAAATATTTTGAATCGCGCGGAATAGTAAGCTACCTATCTACTTGCTACATACTATATTATAAAGCAGAACTTCGGCACCAAAACTCCTCCATCGATTATTTCCATGGTCTTATAGTAAGAACTCCATAATTAAGTTTATGAAGGGCTGCCTGGGGATATCGTCTCCCTGGTTAGGTACATCCAAAGTCCCTTGCCGAGTTAGGCTCGAAACCCTTTCTACACTACAACCCTGAGGTCTATGAGTTGAGCTACGGCTCGTAAGTATACCTACCTAGCGTACGATCACATCATATCCCTCGTGGTCGGACCATCGTGACCGGACCATCGTGACCTTCCAGCGGCTGCGTGCGCCCAAGTCATCTCATTTGACGACGTTTTAGGTCGTTTCATTCTTACAGCGGGCGCTTCTTTCTGTCGCACTTGTGGCTGGGATGGGCGCCAGGATACCCAGTAACACTACCTACCAGCCTATAAGTCGACATCGCCTAATATAGTAAGTAGTATACACTAGGTAGATAGATGCAGTGTCTCAACGCCCGACCTGAGACCGCTATGGTTTCCAACCCTCAGCAACTCGCGGGCTCAAGGGCAGCATCTCATTCAGGCCAGGCCGACAGCGCCCATATGGGCGAGTTACCGTAACTTTTTCTTTACACTATAAAAGAGACCGACGACCTGGTAGTTCTACTGGCAGGTAACCCGCCTACCCGCCAAAGTGACGTAGGTGGCTATCCGTGACCAAGCGCCTGTATTTCCGCCACGTTCAGCTAGGACCATGTGCTTCAACATCTATCCATCCGATATAGTACATCCATAGGTAGACTAGAGTAAGTATTGTCTCAACCAGGTGCAACAAGCTAATTTTCAGCTCGTTTTTTTCGGTTTTTTTCTCCCGCGCGGCTTGGAACAAACTAAAATAGATTTCTGTCTCATCATGTTACAAGGAAATTCCATGTTTCCGCCCTTTTCTCTTAGCTCTTATAATTCCCTACCTAGTACGGTAAGTTGGCTTGCAAGTCGACGGCTCGCTTTCCGCTTAGTCCTACGCTTTTATACGACAATAAGTTAGGGTTGACAACAGGCCGTCCTCGAATTCAGCTAAAATGCAGCTTTTGATTGCATATATCATTCGGATATTTCAATTTATACAGAGCCACGCATTGGGCGGTGTTGTACCCTTTGTTGGCGATGCATAGGAATCAAGCATGAGCGTAGTGTTAGCTAGAATACTACGAACGCCTCAATAATTCAAGTATATGGACCTAGCACTTGATAATTGTATCGTAGCTGCTGTTGTCAACGATTCCTTCACGCCCTGAACCCCTAGTTGTATGCAAAGAGAGGGTCATAAAGCAGCATGCTTTTTATAGAGAAAAGTCAAATACTAGGTGGCGTCGAATAAGTCGGTGCGAGGAAGCAACACCAGAGCAGACCCGACAAACACTCGCCCGATATCCGATCAAAGTATAGTCCGACTTTGATCTTATGACCACGCCCCTATTCATCGCCCCAAAGTGACATCCATCCGACAGACCACCACCCTCATCCAGCACGCCCGTAAAGGAAAGTACTGAAGACCACATGCTTTCGAGTCTAGACAAACAGACACTCAAGCAGCCCCTTCAGGCCTAACATTCACAAACCCAACAAGCGTAACCTCCTCCCCCTCAGTCCCGGGCCTCCGGGACGCCACCTTCCAACTCTTGAACCTCCTAAACCCAGCCTTCTCCATAACCCTCAGGCTCGCCGTATTCGAGTCCTCAACAACAGCACACAGCATCTCCGGGACCCTTTCCCCCTCCCCCTCCCCCATCCCCTCCACAGACCGCGCATCCACCACAACCTCCGCGTCCGCCCTCGGCAGCGCCCACCAGTCCTCGACGAACGCGCGCAGGAACTCGGTCGTGTACCCGCGCCCCCAGTGCTCCCTCCGGATCATGTACCCGACCTCGGGCCAGCCCAGCGCCGAGCCGCGCCCGAACACGCCGCCGAGCCCGACGAGCTCGCCCGTCGCCGCGAGGTAGATGCCCGGGTTGTACGTGTCCGCGTCGCGCGGCGGCAGGAACGGGTCCAGCTTCGCCTGCGTCTCCGCCACGTCCGCGTCCACCCGCCCCAGCGCCGTCCGCGCCATCACCTCGCGCTGCGTCCGCAGCCCGTGCAGCGCCCCCAGGTCCCCCGGCCCCAGCGGCCGGATCACGAGCCGCTCCGTCCGGATCGCCGCCCGCGCCGCGTTCGCCGGGAACGGCGCGCGGGGCAGCGTCGTCTGCACCTTGATCATGGCTGGCGTTTCCTCGGGCATCTTCGAAATTTCGGCGTTGGGGGATGCAGAATTCGGGTGTGGATGCAAAAGCGCTGCTGGACAGAATTCCAATGTAGAGCTTCGCGGCCCGGCGTCTTTTGGCTAGGTCAACCAAGAGAACCCCCCAAGCGCGGCTCCCGACTTCTTAAATGCCCCGAGCGAGCTTACGGCCTACAACACCTGCACCTCCCTACCCACTTCCTTTTCCGGAGGTAAGTGGTGAGCAAGTACCCAAGTCTCGACTTTGCTCCGGACTCGGCTCGGCTCGGCCGGCTCAAGGGTCCCCACTCACAGATAGGTAGGTAGGTACTTAGGGTAAGATACCTTGTTTTGGTTCCGCCGTGCTGCCGCTGCTGCTGCTGCATATGCCAGTGAGACGCGGCGAATGACTCACTCGGCGCCCGATATCACGTGTTTCCCGGCCGATGCCCCTGACGAAGAAGTGTTGTTTGTTCTTAGCAGCCACCTGCCTGGTTAGAAAGACGAAGAGTATACGAGCGGTGCTGATACGAGAGGGCTCGCAGCCAAATAGACTTGGTACGTGTAGAGGATACGAAGAGACCAGGATACTGAAGGCGGATGACCAAATCGGCGGCATATGCGGAATGTGCGTTGTATCTCGATTGCGTCAGCCCGTACCCGAAACGGCCTCTCAGGGTACACACGCGCGGGGTTGCGAATGTAGATAGGTACCTACATGGGCATCAATGTCGTCCTACTTAAGGTACACATAAGGCGTCCAACAACAGCTCTCTACGATTGACGATCGAAATATCCTAGGTTAGATGACACGAAAAGTTCAATATACAGGCTAGCATAGCATATCGCAAACAGACGATCTATTGTAGAGCGCTCTATGCGAAGAGTGACCAGAACCTCTACGCTTCTTTTCTATGACGGATTCTACTCAGTTCATGCGTGTTGAAACAAACGCTTACATCGCGCCGCCAGATTGATAACACCACGATACCCTCACGATTTCAGATCCTTTTGCTCAGTTAAGGGAGCCGACGCCACGTAGTTGAATGCCGCAGTAAAATCAAAGACACCCCATATCATGTTGAACAAGATTCCACCCATCCAGTATACCGAGAGTCTCGGAGGGGAAACTCGAACGCCGGGGCGCAACGATCCCGAAACGCCGTCCTTTCTTTCCACAATGTTGAACTTTGGATATGATGGAGTGCAATCGCAGTACAATCACAGTATATACGAAACAGGAAACACACGCCAAAGCAGAAAACCCGCAGGAGAATTAATGGTCCCCAGTTGTATCCTCAACTGGAGGGCAGGTGCAGAACAAGTTGAGGTCGCCGTAAGCTAAAGAAAAATGTCAGTCCACCAGATTACACAAAAGCAAGGTGGGATGGAAAACCCACTATCGTCGACTCGAGCCACACTAGGCCAGAATTTCTTCTCCTTAAGCCACGGGAGCGGGTATGCTGCCTTCTCTCTCGAGTAGCTCCGCTCCCATTTGCCCTCCCCATCACCCTCGATGAGATCTTGCATGGGGTGGGGCGCATTTTTGAGCACGTTCTTCTCTCGAGGTATCTTGCCCTCCTCGATTTCGCGAATCTCCTCACGGATACTGATCAGAGCATCTATAAATCGGTCGAGCTCCTCTTTGCTCTCGCTTTCCGTTGGCTCAATCATCAACGTGTTGGAGACTGGCCAGCTCATGGTGGGTGCGTGGAATCCGTAATCCTGGAGGCGCTTGGCGATATCAATGGCCTCGATACCGGCGGATTTGCTGAATGGCCGAGCATCGAGAATAAATTCGTGGGCACACCTACCGTTCTCATTGAGGTAAAGGATGGGGTAGTGAGGCTTGAGACGGGAAAGAATGTAATTGGCGTTAAGCAACGTGATCTTTGTGGCATGGGTAAGCCCACCGGCACCTAGTGCACGGTTAGTAAGCTGTCCTTAGTAGACTAGAACGTAAATAGCGGCAATAAATGAAACTCACCCATTAGAGTAGTGTAAGCCCAACTGATGAGGTTGATACTTGCGCTGCCATATTCGGCGCTGCTCACTGGTATAGTGTTGTTCACTGGTATAGTGTTGTTCACTGGTATAGTGTTGTTCACTGGTATAGTGTTGTTCACTGGTATAGTGTTGTTCACTGGTATAGTGTTGTTCACTGGTATAGTGTTGTTCACTGGTATAGTGTTGTTCACTGGTATAGTGTTGTTCACTGGTGCTGCGTCGATCGCGGGCGTAGCGCTATCTACAGGTGTGGTACTCTCCGCGGAACCCGCGGGGTCTTCATTTTGGAGCGAAGGGTTGGGGCTTCCTGGTAGAAAAGGTGCAAGATGGCTCTTAACGCAGATCGGCCCTACACCTGGCCCGCCTCCGCCGTGAGGAATACAGAAAGTTTTGTGTAGATTTAGGTGACACACGTCGGCGCCAATTTCCCCCGGAGAGCATAGGCCGATCTGAGCGTTCATGTTGGCACCATCCATATAAACCTGCCCCCCATGGTCATGCACGAGCTCGCACACCTTCTTTACCTCGGGCTCGAAAACACCAAAGGTGCTAGGATAGGTAATCATGATAGCCCCGAGCTGATCTTGGTATTGCTTGCATTTCGCCTCAAGATCCGCCAAGTCGAGGTTGCCCGTTTCAGAATTGCATTTTATCGGGACTACGCGCATACCTGCCATGGCAGCTGATGCGGGATTTGTGCCATGAGCAGACACTGGGATAAGACAAATATCACGGACGTTTTCGTCCGACTTGTTTGCCTTGTGGAATTCTCTGATGGCCCGTAACCCAGCAAATTCTCCTTGAGCTCCAGAGTTTGGCTGAAGAGATGCATCATCCATGCCCGTTATCGCTGCTAGTTGTCTCTGGAAACTCTGTAGAAGCGCTGTGTAACCACGGACCGTGGATCTTGGAGCATATGGGTGTACCTGGGCGAGTTCGGGTTGGGTAATGAGAGACATCTCCGTCGTCCCGTTAAGTTTCATGGTGCATGAACCAAGAGGTATCATAGAGTGAACAAGAGAAAGGTCTTTCGACTGAAGGTGGTAAATATACCGTAGCATTTCTGTTTCCGAGTGGTGGGTATTAAAAACAGGATGTGTCATGAAGGCAGACGTTCGGCGGAAAGTGTCGGAGATGTCTAATGGGCCTACTACTTTGGACAGCATCTCTTTCGTGAATTCCCTATCCGCAAAGGAGACCTTCTTACCGTAGGTTTTCCCGTCGCGGACAGAACAGAACGCTCCTATAATGCGGTAAAGGTGGCCAATATGAGTTTCTTCGTCAATAGAAATTCCGATTTTTGCCCCATCATAAAGGCGAACAAGCAATCCGCGCGCCTTGGCGAGCGCGACAAATATCTCTCGGTTCGCCGGTTTTCCAAGATCGATGACTACCGTGTCAAACAACACACGGCCACCCTTATCCCATTTACTCTTTACAACCGTGAACCCGCATGCTTCGGCGGCAGCCTGGACAGCTCGAGCTCCACGAATTATCCTCTCGGCAATGGCCTTTAAACCTCCAGGGCCATGGTAGATGGCATAGAAAGCACTCATGTTGGCCAACAATGCCTGAGAGGTGCAGACGTTACTAGTAGCCTTTTCTCGGCGGATATGCTGTTCCCGGGTTTGCAACGCCAATCTATACGCATTACGACCCATACGGTCCTTTGACAGGCCAACCAGTCTACCGGGGATCTTTCGCTTATGCTTTTCTGTTACCGAAAAAAAGGCGGCATGAGGCCCACCAAAGCCGAGTGGGATACCAAACCGCTGAGCGCTGCCAAAAGCAATATCCGCACCCCACTCCCCAGGCGGCTTCAGTACAGTCAAGGCTAACAAATCGGTTGCAACACTGAAGAGTGCGCCTTGTCTGTGCACTACCTCGGCCAAAGAGCGATGGTCATCCACGCTACCGTAGGTGTCGGGATACTGGACCATGACGCCGACGAGATCGTCACCCAGAGCCTCTATCTTGGTGTGGCTTTCCTCTTGCGAAAGATCTAATGGAAGAATTGTAATGCCAAATCCCTCGGCACGGCCGCGCATGACCGAAACAGTCTGAGGGTGCATGGTGGTAGAGACCACATACGTTTTGCCCGGCCTCTTAGCCCTTGAACTCGACAGAGTATTCAGTGAAAGCGTCATGGCCTCAGCAGCAGCAGTTCCTTCATCAAGCAAGCTAGCATTGGCAATGGGAAGCGCGGTGAGGTCTGAAACCATAGTTTGGAAGTTAACCAAGGATTCCAGGCGCCCTTGACTAATCTCGGGCTGATAGGGGGTATAGCTTGTGTACCAAGCTGGGTTTTCCAGCACGTTCCGCTGGATGACAGAAGGGGTAATGGATCCATAGTAACCCAGACCAATGAGACTCTTCCTTACGGGATCCGAAGCGCTGTAACTAAGAGCCACTGATTTCAGAAGGGACTCAGGAAAGGTATCCCCCCTATCAAGCTTCAGCTTCCCCTGGGCTCTGATATCCGGAGGTAGAACTTGAGAAACAAACTCGTCTAGGTCTCGAACAGGAGGTGAAAGGGAATTGAGCATCTCAACGGTGTCAGCATCGTCCGGCCCAATATGCCGGCGGGGAAAGGTATCCAACTGCAGGAAAGCGGCCTCAGCAGCGGTTGAATGCAGGATGGAATTGACATCTTCGCTAGTCGAGGGCACAGGGGTGTCAGAGTAGGCCCTGTGCCCTATCATTGTGTTTCCAATCTTATGAGTGCATCCACGGCATGCCCAGGTGTTTGCAGCATAAAGGCGAGGATGGAGAGAGCGGACTCGTGATTGCGCAGACAGCTGGCCCAGGCGACGTGGGACAACACGCGCCAGGGAAGCCATCTTCAAAGGAGGTCCTTTTGCGAATCGACTCAACAGATCAATTAGCCGGTGCGGTTGGCCGACTCAAGAGAATAGCGAAAATGTAAGGGGAGGATACGATCGGTGGCCTCAGGCAGTGTTGTAAGAGGTACCTGGGTAGGGAGGTATCATGCAATCATGCTTAAGGGACCCGTATCACTAACAACCAGGTCGAAACCGAGGGGACGAATGAGGCAAACAACAGACCGTGTTCTCGGTGTGTATGGGCCCGATTCCTCAATGCTACCGATTCAATCAATGTAACGCATCAGCTATCGATGCTATACACTACAATGTATTTTATCAAGGGAAAGAATATACGGTAAGGGAGAACGCTGGGGGAGAACAGGAGCCGTCATCGGCTCGGATGGTCTACCGATGGGTGAAAGATAAGCGAGATAAGCTAGGAACCACGGCGGATGGATTCGGGTCGGTCGTTCGATTTTTTTTTCCCCTTGAAAAAAAGAGAAAACCTTATTTGTTGTCCAGGAACAGACTAAGATAAGGCTCTCTCTATTGAATTTTTTTTAGTAAGCCTAGGCCGGCCTACGCTAGACCAAAGTACCTGAGTTGCCTACCTTGAGGGTCTACAGAAATACGCGTAAGTACGCAGCTTAGATCTAGGTAGTATTTTAATCAGAGGTGATAGGTACGGGGATGTATATGCACTGGAGATGCCTCCCAACTACCTACGAATTAGGTAAATTGTAGATAAATTAAATGTACGTCAATTATATATTATGTCAGAAGTTGGTTTGGTGTCATTGAGGCTCAATTGGTGAGAGCACACTACACTTACCTCGGCAGTGCAAACTGCCTCCTGCCCGAGGGGACCCCGGTTTCTAACGACCCGGATGACCTCATGCTTGGGGTATCCGTGTAAGTCATCCTGTTTTGGCAAATGGCAATCCTATTAAATATATTATACCCCAACTGTCTGACGAAGTAGCGCAGCTTGACTACCTCTAGGTACGTCTACATACACGTAGAGTAGGTATAGCGCTTGTGCATGGGACTTGGGAGTACACTAAAAGATCTGGCTGCAATCACTATCGTCGGGTACAATACCATTGTAAATGATGAATTTCGCAAACAGCTATTTTCAGTGTCGTACTGTCGTGTTTGAAGAGATACATTGAAAAGCTTCTACATACTACTTAGCAGATTAGGTAGACTCTATCTACAATCAGCTTGTGCCGTTCACACCACCTTCGACGGGTGACAAGCGCCACAATGCTACCGCCACACTGGCCAGGGGACTACCTAAGTAGGTATGTACCCCTGCGGAACCCAGTCACCAATCAGACAAGGGTCTCTCTCTCACTAGCTGCGCAGCTTAAAAAAAATTCTAGATGATCTAGATAGGTGGTGTAGTAGCGAGTAGATGACATCGTCGACACCCCCCGGACTACGACTACTATTACTGTGCTACCTACACTACGTACGAATTCTCTATTGACGTTTTATTTTTATTGTTGATATTCCCGCCGCCTCTACATACACACAACCCAACACCTCATTTTTTTTTTTAAGCTACTCAATATGTTCGGTGGATGTGAGTCCTGCTCCCCTAGCCGCCTAGCCGCATCGCTTCAAACATCACATACAGCAACTCACTAACACTCCCCAACTAAGTCGCACCCCCACAGCTCTCCGCAGAGGAGACCCGGCAGCTCGAAGACGAGGCGACCTGGACGGTCAAGCAGTTCCTCACGACCGCCGCCGTCCTGTACATCTGTACGTCGAGCCCGCGTCCACGTCGTTCCCTCAATTTGCCCACTAACAGACCATCTCTCCCATCCAGCCCCCTTCGTCATCGACGCCGTCTCGAGCGTTTTCTAAGCGGAAACCGGGAACGTCCACCTCGTACGCTGGGTATATATATATCCCGCCCATGGCTCGTTAGGAGCATCTGCTCGGAAGCCAGAACATATGCCGTTGTCGAGCTACTACCGGGCTCTATAAATTACGATGCTATGCATAGACGATGAGGCTGGTTCTAGACTGTAACAACACTGAATTGTACACTATACACATGAGCAAGGCTATGGGAATATCGCATTGGGTTGCGCTACGAACATAGATAGACTGGGGGCGTCATTGCGTCACGAATAATCAAGACGGTTAACGCCAATTAACCTTCCATATCTGAGATGAGAATATGTAGACGGGTACTCATGATGTATATTATGTGGGATTACATTGTCAAAGTCTGAATTAGGGTGAACAAACATCCCAATGTAACCAGTACAAAAAATAATCAAAGCCAATTATTCGCAAGCGCCTCAAACGCCGTGGCTTATGCATTTCCTATGTCCAGCTCTACGTGATAGTACAAGCATGGGTTTGTCTCCAGAAACCACTATTCATTTTGAGGACCCGGCGCTCTATGCGCTACGACTCAAGGAGCATCTTTATCCCACAAGCTATGGCTTCGAGGTCGAGGTCGATGTCGTCTCAGCCTGCCACTCGTCGAAATCCTTCTTGATAGATTCAACCTGGGTCTTTAAAGTCTGAAGCTGTTTGTCGTAGTCCTCAAGAATCTAAGAGTAGGCGGTCAGTACATCATGTCCCTATGGTAGAAAACAGAATATTCCTCATATGGGCATACCTTCTTTGCTTTTGCCTCAGCCTCTTCCCCTAGCCCTTCCTGAGCTTCGGTGCCTCGCCGCTCGATCTCATTCCGCAGAGTGTCAGCGTAGCCTCTAAGTAGCAAGAGCCGGCTCCATAGTTCCTCGGTCCTGGCACTTAAAGCAGGATCCGCCAAACCCTGGTCCAGCGTTTCTAACTTCATCTTGAGATCATCCTCATCCTTGTCTAAGGAATATCCTCTATTCCTCAAGACTTGGACTTTAGTCGCTAAAGCTAGGCACCGTTGTCGTAGTATCGCGTGTTTCCTGCGTGCATTTAAAGCTCGCACGCTCGTCTGTAAGTCTTGTTGAGACAGTATCGCATCAAGGCATGCATTTATAGAATGCAAGGTTTGTCGGTACTTGGTTAACGCTTTTTCTTGCATCTTCAGTCTCTCGCTCACCGCAGCAAACCCACAAGCCAGCACAGGCACATAGCCTGCATCCGGCTTATCGTGAGCCGCCTGTTCCCATTCTCGAGGGTCTTCGCCTGGACCGGGCTGAAAAAAGGGAACGCGTGCCTGACCGACATTATTGTAGAAATAATACTTGAAGACAGTGTTAGGATTGTTGGGAGCCCATTTTCCTATAACGGTTTCCATCTGTTCCGTGACTGGCTTGTGACCTGCGACAAGCAAGCGATTAGCAAACCGAGAATAAGGAAAAGGGAATGACCGCACATACTGAGTGACTCACGACCCGGCTCCCATATAGAACCCCTGTTCTGTAGGGCCGGGCCGGCGCCTAAGAATGAGGCACCGGGTTGTTGCTGCTGTTGTGGCTGTTGCTGGGCAGTAGGCTGGCTCAGTAAGCTTGATCCGAAAGCGCTCGTCTGCGGTTGTGCCTGAGCCTGAGGTTGGCCAAAGGCACTCGTCTGTGGTTGTGCCTGGGTCTGAGGTTGGCCAAAGGCGCTTGTCTGGGCCTGAGGTTGGCCAAAGAGGCTATTTCTAGGAGCAGGTGGTTGACCGAATGTGCTCGTCAAGTTCGGCGCGGACATGCCGAACAGAGTCATCGTGCGAAGGTGTTGACGTGTATTGAAGGGATAGAAATAACAGCCACGTCGGAGAGCAGAGCTGGTCGCGCTAGGAGAGCCGAGACCGTAGAAGGAAGATGGCGTTCAAAGCCGCCGTCAAAGTTTTAAGGAGTGATGTGGAAGACAATCTCGGGTCAAACTACCACGGCAACGAGCGCTCCCTCAGGATTAAGGCGACAAGGCAGATAGCCGCGTTATTTTCGGTCGTAAAGATCGTGGAGAGTGACTTAAGAACGTAATCGCAGAGCTCTAGGGATTGGGTATCATGGGCCCTTGACTATAATTCTGTCAGAATGTTGTTTTTATTGATGTCTGCAGCAATGCGGGCTGCATATCGCGAAAACAAAAAGACCTGCCAAGCTTCACCAGCTATAGGTGCCCTGTTTAGTGTAAGTCCTTAGGTACCTACCTAGGTTAGGTTAGGTACCTTAGGTAGGTAGTCTAGCTCGCAAAGCTCTCCGTAGGTCGGATTCACTCAGCCATAGAAGCAAGTACGTACCTACCTAGGTAAGTACCAAGGTTAGGTACCTCACCTATTAGTAGAGTATTAACGTCTAAAGGTACCTCACCTATCCTCCGCCCACCAAAGCTCAGCTGTGGCTAGATACAAGCCTCACCGTGGCTCAAGCCAATCAGCAGCTTCGATTTGCCAATGTCAATTCACCCAATGCTCCATTTCCGAGCTTCATCATAGAACGACCTCACTCTTCGCACCTCGACGACAACACAAACATGGCGTCCCGGAAGGCTGTGTAAGTTCTTTCCTACGCTAGGCATTGCCTTATGCGCTTGATTGGCCAAATATTGGCCGGTTAGGTTTAACCGACCTTCCAGTGAATGTAGTAGAGACTGACGTTCTTGTAGCTTCAACCAGCATGTGCTGTATGACACCACTCCTCTTCCGGACTCGATCCCCGCTGTAAAGGAGGTCGGCGCGACCTCTGCACCTCTGCTGTCTGCCGCATTCTTCATCGGCGACCGATGCCGCCCCTACAACGATGATTACATGCAATGCAAGACCGAGAATCCGGGCAGGGGAGAGTTGGAATGCCTGAAGGAGGGCCGCCGCGTTACGAGATGCGCTGCTAGCGTGTATGTTACGAGCCTCTAGCCCGAGTTCTTTATTTACCGAAGATCTCCGATGCATCCGCAGCATTTCTCTCAGTCTTTCCCGGTTGATCATACCGATGGGTTAGACAGTTGTGGTATAGAAGCTGACGTTGTTGGGGGTTCATACAGCATCGACGACATCAACAAGCACTGCCTGGAACAGTTCCGCCAGCACTGGCAGTGCCTCGACAACAACAACCACCAGCTCTGGCAGTGCCGAAAGGCTGAGTGGAAGCTCAACCAATGCGTGTTCGACAACCTGGTGAGCCTAGGACCGTCATTCCTACCTACCCTGCATATACTAATATGCTCTCTAGAAACTTGAGAAGACGATCCCCGACTCCC
>BDMC01000079.1:0-153697 GCA_002003505.1 Xylariales sp. No.14919 | reverse complement strand
TATATTAACATTATAAAATAATAAATAAAACTAGCTTTATTATATTTTAATTAAAAGTTTTTAATAGTTAATAATTAATTAACTTTTATTATATAAACTAGCTATAAAAATATTTAAATAACTTTTTGCTTAGTTAAGCTATAAAATAACTAAAAAAAAAATTATAAACTTTTTTTTAAAAAATAAATATAAGCTTAAATAAAAATAAAAAGTAAAAAATATTTATATATTATATTTATATAATATAAAACTATAATGTTAAGTTAAATAAAAAAGTTAAAACTTTAATAGCAAATAATATTTTATAAATAATTTTAAAGATTTATTAAAATTACTATTAAATTTTTATAATAAAAATTTAAACTTAGCAAGCTTTTTAAAAAAGTTAAAAAATTAATTAAAAGCAGCAAAAAAAAATAAATTTAATAAAACTTATTATAATAATAATATAATAGAAAGTTTAATAACAAAAAAATTATAAAAATAAAATATATATATAAATATATATAGTAAAACAACTAACAAGCTATTATAAAAAATCTTTTAAATGCTTTAAAAAATTAAATGCTTTTAAAAATTATCATCATTTAATATAGCAGTAATAATAGTATAAAAACTTAAAGTAAACTTTTTTTTTACTAAAAGGCAATAAAAGAAAACAATAAGGTTAAATTTTATAAGGTGCGATTTTTTTTAAAAAAGAAAATAGTTATAGCTAACATTTATAAAAGTCTTAAAAAAACTTATATAAAATTTACTTATATAAAATCTTTTATAAAACCTACTTTATATATATATTTAATTTAATAATTTTATAAACCTTAAAAGTTTTTATTTTTTTTTATGTTTAAATTAATATATATATTTAAATATTTAAACTAAATGCTTTGCTTTTTTAAAAAAACTTTTTTTATAATAATAATTACTATAGTTATAAACTTAAACTAATTATTTATTATATTATTATATATTTAATTTAAAATAAGTAAATTAAAATTAAAAACTAAAATTAAAAGCTATAACCTTTTTAAAGTAATAATTTATAAAAATTAATAACTTAAAAATAATTTAAAAAGATTTAAAATTATATTATATTAAATAATATTTTATTTATAAACTTAAATATAAATATTTAAAAATTAAGCATAAAAAAAACTTTAATTTTAAGTTTTTAAAAGCTAAATAAAAATAAAATTTAAATATTGCTTTAAATAATATAGCAGCTAAATAAAAAATATTAAAAAACTTAAAAGCTTAAATTTTTTAGTTAATATAATAATTAAAATAAGCTTAATAAAATTAAACTTTAAAACTAAAATAAAATAATGTTATTAAAAGTGCTTTTAATAATATTATTTTTTAAATAATAAATATAATAGCTTAAACTATATTTATAACTATAAAAAAAGCAACAATAAATAGCTTTAACTTATTATATAATAATAAAGCTAAAAATTAAAAATTAAATTTAAAATATTTTGCTAGCAATAAAAATTAATTTAATTATTAGCTAAATAAGCTAGCTAATAAATTAAAAAACGATATTATTATATATTATATTAAAAAAGCTATATATATTATATTATGTTTTTATTATAAAATAATATTATATAAGCTTTTAAAAATATTTTTATTTTATTATTAAATTATATAATAATATAGCAAAAATAATTTAAGATTAAAAAATAGCTTATTATAACTTAAACTAATTAATTAAAGTTTAAAATAAGTTAAATAAATATTATTATAAAGTTAAATAAAATATTTATTAATTTATTATTTAATTTAATATTTTAATATTAATAGCTAAATTTTTTAAAAGTATATAAAATTTAAATTAAAAAGTAAAATCTTTAAAGTTAAAATAAACTTATATATAAGCTATAAATGCTTTTATAGTAAAATATTTAAAGCTATATATAAACATTATTAAAAATATAATAAAAACTAATAAATAAGCTTTAAAAAAAGTTTATTAAGCTAATAATATATATTTTATATATAAAAAATTTAAATATTATATTATTAAATACTTTAATAAACTTAAATTTTAAAAAGGTTATAAAAATATAACTTATTAAAAAAGTAAAAAAGTAAAAAAGTTTAACTAATAAGTTTTTTAACTTAAAAAACTAATAAAACTATAAAAAGTTTTTATAATAGTTTAGTTATTATTTTTAGCTAAAATAAATCATAAAAAAAAAGTTTTCTTTATAAAATTATTTAGTTATAAATAAATAATATTAACATAAAAGCTATTATATTATATAATATTAAAGTTTAAGTTTATTTAATAATAAGCTTTAAGTTTACTTAATAAATATATTAACTAATAAAAGTTAAATTAATAATATTAATATTAAAAATATAAAGTAATATTTATATATTACCTTTTAATAAATAAAAAAAGATTTAAAAATTAACTTTTTTAAATTATTAATATAAAGTTAAATATTATAATTAGCTTAAACTAGCTAGCTAAACATTAAATTTTTTAAACTATATTAATTAAAAGCTAATATAATTTAATAACTTATTATTATTTATAAAGTTTTTATTAATAATAAAAGTTTTATAAATAAAAGCTTTAAAAGGTTATATTAAGCTTATAATAATTATAAATATTATATAATAAGTTAATTAACATTTAAATAAATAATAATAAGCTTAGCTAGTAAAAACATATTAAAATAACTTATATTAATAAAGTTTATTATATTAATAATATAAATAAAAAATATAAAATTATAAAAAATATTTAATTAAAAGTATATTTTTTTTTGCTTAATAAAAATTTAAAATTTATAATATTAGTTTATAAAATATTATTAAAACTGCTAGCTTATTTAAAACTTTTTTTTTAAGCTTAAAGTAAATAAAATAAAAATCTTTTAATTTACTTTTAATATAACATTTAAACTAATTAATAAAAATTTTATTAACTTATTTTTAAAATATTATATTTTAATGTAATACTTTTTATTAAAAAAAAGTTACTAATTAATTATTAGCTTTAATTTTTATAAATTTATACATAAAAGTTAATATAGCTTTTATTTTATTTGCTTTAAAGCTTTATTTATAAAAATAATAGTTTTATATTAACTATTAATAAAAAAATAAATATTTAAAAGATTATATTATTTTAAATAGCTATTAAGCTAAAAAATATTTTAAGTTTAATATAAAAATAGCTTTAAAATTAAAATATTTTACTGCTTTTAAAACTTAATAAAATATTTTCTTATAGCTAGTTATTAATATATAGCTATAAAAATTATTAAATAAGTTTACAAGCATATATATATATATAATATTAAAAAGTTATAATTTAATATAATAAAAATAAATTATTTAAATATAATTTTAAAAGTAAAAATAAACATTAAAATATATTTAGCTAAAATAAAAGCTATTATTAATTAAAGATTTAAAAAATCTAATAAAACATAAGCTATTTAATTTTATTTAAATATTTATTTATTATATAAGCTATATAAATATGCTTTTTAATAAATTATTAAAAAATATACGCTTTTTAAAAAAAGCTTAAAATAAAAAAAAAGCTTTTAAACTTATAAAATAATTAGCTTGCTAATTATTTATAATTCCTTTTTTTAAACTTAAAATATTTATAAAAGTAAAAATTAATACTTTATATAATGCTATTAATAATATTATTTAATAATAATAACTTAATAATTATTTAAAACTATTAAAAATAAAGTTTTTTATAATTATAAACTATTATTAATACTTTTATTTTATTTTTTTATTAAAATAATATTATTAATATACTAAATATAATTACTTAATTTTTTATTTAATTTTAATTTTATATTTTAATATTATTTAAAATAATAAATGTATTTATTATTAAAGTATAAAAAGCTAAAAAAATAAAATATAAAACTAATTAACTTTATAAAAATAGCTATATTAATTGCTTTAATAAAATTAAATTTAATGCTTTTTAAAAAAGTAAACTTAATAAATTTTATTAAAACAAATAAACTTTAATAGCTAAATATAAAAGAATATTATTTAAAAGTTTTAAAAACTATAACTAATAAATTAATCGTTTTATAAATAGCTTTAATAAAAAAAGTATATTATTTAGTTATTATTAGCTATATTTTTAAAAAACTATTAAAAAATATATATAAAACTATTATAACTATAAAAAAAATAAAGTATTATAAAATAAAACCTTAAGCTTATTATATTTATTATTAATGTTTACTTTAATATAAAAATATATAATAATTAATATATTAAAAATTTTAATATTTAATAATATTAAACTATTTATTTTTAGTTTTATAACTAAAATTAATAAATTAACTAATATAAAATATTATTATAATAATATATTTTATTTATAAATTTAAAAAGCTATAAAACTTATAAATTAAAAGTTAAATTAATATTTAAAGCTTTATATTAATAAATATTAAAATAATTAAAATATTTATTTATTTGCTTTAAACTTTATTTATAACTTTTTAAAATATTTATTAATAAATATAGCTTTATTAAAAGTAGCTATAAAAACTAATATTTATAATTTGCTTTTATTATTATTATTTAATATATAAATAAATAATAAATTAAAAAATAAACATATAAGCTAATATAACAAGTATAAAAAGTTTAATAATATATTTATAAAATAATATTTAAAATATAAAAGCAATAATAAATATAAGCTAACTATAAGTAAAAACTAATAAACTTTATAGTTAATAATTATATATTTTTTTTTAAAAAAAGCTTTATAACTTAAATATTAATAATTAAATTAAATGTATAATAAATAAAGCTATTTAAAATATTATAAATATAAAAATATCGCTATATTTTAAACTTTTTAAACTTTTATAAAATAATTAATTTATTTTATATTAATAAACTATAAAAGGCTAAAAATAACTTGTTATTATAATAAATATAATTATTATTTAAAGTAAAAAAAATTAATAGCAAAATAAAATATAAAATAAAAAAAATATTATAATTTAAATTATATAATAAATATAAAATGCTATAATATTAAATAATATAATAAAAATATAATTTTAATAATATATAATACTTTATAAAAAACATTAAAAATTTATTAATATTATAATGCTTAAATAAAAATAACAAGCAACCTATTAAATTAATTAACTAGCTAAAACTATATTATATGCTAAAATTTTAATTTTACAGCTAAATAAAATAAGAAAAAATAATTTAAATATATTATTATATTTAAAATTAACTGCTTTAAAAAGCTATATTATTAGTATTTTATATACTACCTTTTAGCATTAATAATAGCTTTAATTTACTATAGCATATTATTAATAAAGTTGTTAAGCTATTATATATTTAAATTTTCTTATTGTTTAATAACGGTTTAAACAAGTAAATTTAATGCTTTTTATGTATTGCTAAGTAATTAAAGGTATAGTTTAGCTTTATATACGCGCTTTTTTAATATTTTCTAAATGTTTTTAATTAGGTTAAAATTAAGTAAATATAAAAGCTATAGCAGCATATTTAGCTTGTTTATTTAAAGCTACTTTATAATATTATATATAGTATAAACAAGCATATTATTATATATAAAAATAAAATTGCTGTTTAAAAAGTTTATAAGATATTTATTAAGTAATGCGCAATAAATTTAATTTGTTATACTGCTACGCTACGCTAAAAGGTTTTTATTAAAAGCTATAATAAACCTTTTATACTTATAGTAAAAACTAGCTTAAAATATTTAGCTTTGTCTAGTTTTTTTATATTATAGCTATATATATTAAGGTAATAAATACGACTTTTTTATTTTAGGCAATTTAGTTAGGTTTTAAGGTTATAGCATGCTATAAAAGTAAAAGCATAAAACTAACCTTAGCGTTAAAATGCTTACGCTGCGCGCTTGCTAACGCTATAGTTAATTGTTAACTTATTATTAAAAAAAATTGCTGCTAATATTTAATTAGCTTATTTTTATGCTTGCAAGCCTAATTAAGTTATATTTAAGCATGTTTTAAGGTAAAAAATAGCTGCTGCAACGTAAAAGCATGCAAAATGTTGCTTTACTTAAGCTATCGCTATAAAATATGCTTATAAACCTTAAAACAAGCTATTTAGCATAATTTACGTACTAAAATAAATAAATTAGCCTTTATAGCGCAAATAATATGCTGTTTATGCTTTTTATTAAGTTTATATAAGCGGCTAGGCCGCAGCAATAAAATAGCTGAATTTTAAGTGTTATAGCATAATATAAAGCTTTAAAGTGTGCCTTTTAAAAAACTAAGCTTATATAAAGTTTTATATAGTTGCTAGCCTTTTAAATATAAATATTTAAACCTAGTTTTTAAATAAAAACTTTAGTGTTTTTTTTTTAATTATTTAAAGTTAAATTAAGCTGTTAAAACATAGTTAAAAGAAAAAGGTAAAAATAAAAAGTATTAAATTAAACGTAAAAAATCGCAAGGTTTATGTTTTTACTTGTTATTTTTATTCTTTTATTATACTTAAAAGAGTTTATAAATAATAATAAAAAACGTTAAGTTTTTTTTAATAAAACTTTAATATTAAATAAAAATAACAGGTAAAAATATATAAGCAAAAAATTATTTAAATAATAATTTAATTAAAAAATAAGTTTTATTATAAAAGTTAAAAAATATTAATAATTTTAATAGAATTTATAACTATATTTTAATTTTAATAAAAAAAAATTTTTTATTTAACCTTTTATTAATAAAACTATTAATAATTTAAAGAATTTATTATATATATATAATATATTATTAGTTTTTATATATAATAGTTTTTTCTTTTAGCTTAAAATCTTTATATATAATATTAATAAAGCTATAAACTAGCCTTTAATAATTTTAACATTAATATAATAGTTATTATAAAGCTAAACTTATTAATATAAACTAAAGTATTAAAGCTAATAAACAGCTTAATATTTTATATCTTTTTAGTTAATAAAGCTAAAAAGGTTATAATATAGTTAGCTAAATTATAGCTATATATATTATATTATATTAAGCTATTTAAAAAGCTACGCTTTAAATTACAATAAAAGAAAAACTAAACTAAATATCTTTTTATATTTATTAATAGCTAAGTTTTACATGTAGTAGTTATATAAGTAAATAAATACTTTATAAGCATTATAAACGCTTTTAAAATAAATAATACGGCTTAAATTTAAAGCTAACTTTTATATAAGTATAAAAGGTTAGCTATAAGCATAAAATAATATAATAGTTATTATAAAGCTAAACTTATTAATATAAGTTAAAGTATTTAAGCTAACAGCTAGCTTAATATTTTATTATGTTTTATAAAATATATAATATAATTAATTAGCTTATAGCTATATTTATTATAAAAATTAATATATAATAAATATTTTATTATATTAAAATATATTTAATATAATATATATTATTATAAAGTATATTTACTTAGTTTAATTAATAGTTTTTTAATGTTTTAAAAATATATTAATAATATATTATTTAATTATTTTAATAGTTTTTATAATATATATATAAATAATCTTTTAATTTACTTTAATAATTTTAAAAATTATTAAATATATATAAAAAAAAATTAATAAATAAATTATAAGCTTATAAGCTAATTTAAAAATTTAAAATTTTATATTATAAAAATAAAATTTTTTAAATATATTATTAATATTAAAAAATATTATTTTAAATATAATATTTATAATAAAAAATATTAATAATAGCTTTAGCTTTTAAAAAATAATAATATAAGTTAATAAACATTTAAAAAATACTTTTTTTATAATGATTAATTATAAAGCTTTAAAATATTTTAATAAAAAATAATGTTTAAACTTATAACAAGCTAAATAAATTATATTATTTTTTAAGTATAACTTTATTATTATTTATTAACTAAATAAAAAAAAAAATAGCTAACTTATTTTTTTAAAAAATAAAAAAACTTATAAATATAATAATAAAAAAACTTATAAATATAATATAAAAAAAACGTTTTTAATAATATAATATTATATTTAAACTTATTAATAATATATTTTTACTTAAAGTTTTTAATTTAACTTTTTATTAATATAAAAAATCTTTTTAGTTTATAATTAATAAAAAAACTTTTATTATTAAAAAACTATAAATAATAAAATAAATAACTTTTAAATAATAAAAAATAAATTTATTTTATATAAAAACCAGCTTATAATATTTAATTATTTAGTTATAAAAATATAATTTATTTAAAAAAGTTATAATAAAATGCTTATAATTTAATTAAATAAACATAAAATAAAAGCATTAATATTTTAAAAATATAAATAATTAAAACTTAATTATAATTATAATATATAACATATAACATAAAAAGATTAACAATATAAGAAAATTATTAACTTTTTTACATTTTTATATAAATAACTTTAATAACTTAACTATAATATTTAAAATTAATTAAATTTAATTAAATATATTTTTGCTAAATATCTTTATAGCATTTTAAAAAATGCGCGCATTATATTTAAGCTTATTATATATTTTATATTTTTATATATATAAAAAACTACTTTTTATATAATAATTATTATTATATACTTTCTTTAATATTTAGTTTTTAATAGCTTGCTTAGTTTTAAAATCTTATTTTTTTTATATAGTAAGTAATCTTTTATTTTAAATACGTTTATTTTTTATATAATAGCATTAGCTAAATATTTAATTTGCTTTATAAAGTATAGTAACCTTTTTCTTTAATAATATAATCTTATATATAAACAGCGTTATATTTTTTATAATATAATTAACTGCTTTTAAAATAGCTTTTAAAAAGCTATTTTAATATTATATAACTTTATTTTTAATATATTTAGCTTGTAATTATATGTTAGTTATATTATATAAAATCTTTAATTGCTAAATAAGTAAAGGTTTATTAAATAACTTTAAAGATGTTTTAATTAATAATTAAACTTTAAGCTTTAAAAATATATAATTTAAATTATATAATATAAACTTAATATTTTTAAACCTTTTTTAAATATTTAATTTAGTTATAAAAGCTTTATATGCTTTATAAAATGCTAAAAGAAAGTTTTCTTTTAAAATATAAGTAATATATGCTTATATTAAGTTATTAATTTCTTTAGCGTATAATTGTTTTAACAAGCTAAAGCAGCTAATATTAAAAAATTAAAGTTAATGCAATAAGTATAATAGTATATAAAAGGTAATAATTTTATATTTTTTAGCTTAAAGTTTAAAATTAATAAAATAATAGCTTTTATAACCGTTAAAAATTAATAAACAATAAATACTTTTTATATAACAAGCTATATATTAATTAAAATGCTAAATTTAATTAAACCTTTGCTTATTAGTTGTTTAGCTATTTATTATTATTATAATAACTTAATTGCTTAGCAATTTGCTATTTTTATATTAAGATATAAGGTAGGTTTTTTTAGCTAAAATAATATAGTAAAACTATATATTTATATAAAAAAATCTTTTAAAGTACATTTAATTACTTTTAATTGCTTTGCTATAAAGCTTTTAGTTATTTATATTAATTAAAAGTTATAATAACTATTTTAAATAATATTTTACTTATTATAAAGCTAATTTTATTAAAGTTATAAATATTTTTATTTAAAATATTATATTTAGCTTTTATATTTTATATTAAAGTAAACTATGTTTAATATATAATTAAATCTTTACAAAGAACTTGTTAGTAATTAATTTAGCAATTAAAACATATATAAAAAGTAAATTATTATTATATAAAGTTTAAAGCTTAGTTAATATTAACTAAAGTTATATTATATATATATATATAAAAATTAGCTATATTTTTAACATTAAATAACTAAAGTAAAAATAATTATAAAACTAAGTTTATTATATATTATATAATAATATTCTCTTTAAATTTAGTTAATTTTTGCTTTTTATATGCTTGTTTTTATTATGTTATTACGCTAAGCTATTAATTATAAAAGGTTATATAAAAATATTATAAATTTTAGCTATATAATTAACAGTTAATTTTTTATTACGTTTAAAAGCTTATAATATAAGCTATATATTTGCTTTTTTTTATAATAATATTATTATTATAAGTAGTAAAAGTTAAAATTAAAAAATATATATATAAAAGTATAAAAAAGTTAGTAATTTTTTTATGTTATTAATTTTTTTATATTATATATTATATATTTAATAAGTTAATATATTATATAAGTTAAATAATAATATAAGTTATTTATTAACTTTTTTATATTTTTATATATATTTACTTTAATTATTATTTTTATTATTACTAATAATAATATTATTTTAAAATAAAATAAATATATAGCTTATAATAAAAGCTTTTAATTATAATAAAACATTAACTGCTAATTATATAATATAAATTTATAATATTTTTTATATAACCTTTTATAATTAATATGCTAATATATAAACTAAGTAAACAATTAATATATAAAAGTAAAAATTAATTAAACTTAAGAAAATTACTATTATATAATATATAATTAATTTAGTTTTGCAACTATTTTTATTTTAGTTAAATAATATTAAAAATATAGCTAATTTTTTATTATATATATATAATACGCTTTTAATTAGCATTAATTAAGCTTTAAACTTTATATAACCTTTAAAATATATTTTAATTAAAAAATTAATTATTAGCAAGTTTTTTATAAAAATTTAGTTTTATATTAAAAGTAGTTAATTTTTATATAAAATATAAAAACTAAATATAATATTATAAAAGAAAATATTTATAACTTTAATAAAACTAGCTTTATAATAAGCAAAATATTATTTAAAATAATTATTATAACTTTTAATTAATATAAACATTTAAAAGCTATTTAGCAAAGCAATTATAAATAGTTAATAGTTATTTAAAATATTAGTTTATATAAATATATAGTTTTTTTATATATTATTTTAATAATAAAAATTATTTTTAATTTTAATATATTAATAATAAATTACTAAGCAATTAAATTATTATAATAATAAAAAAAAGCTATATAATAAATAAATAAAGTTTAAATTAAATTTAATATTTTAATAAATATATAGCTAATTATATAAAAAATATTTATTATTTACTAGTTTTTAATAGTTATAAAAGATATTATTTTATTAAATTTAAATTATATATAAAAAACTATAATATTATTACTATTTATATGCTTTTATATTTATTATATTAACTTTAGCTTTTTAATATTAATTATTTTAGCTTATTAAAATAATTATATGCTAAAAAAGTTAATAATTTAATATAAATATATATTATTTATATTATAAAAAAAAACTTTTTTACTATGTTTTATAAAATATATAAAGCCTTTTTAATTAAATAAAATATTTAAAAAAGTTTTAAAAGTATTAAATTAATATTATATAATTTAAACTATATAATTTTATAGCTTTAAACTTAAATATTAATAAAAATATATTTAAAGTTATTAAATAAACTTTTATTTATTTAGTAATTAAAAACTTTATATAATATAAATAATATATAATTATAAGCTAAATATATTAAAAATAAAATTATATAATATTAAAATAGCTTGTTAAATATTATGTAAATATAGTTAATTAAATTATAAAAAATATAACATTGCTTATATATAAGGTTATATTATTAAAAAATAAAGTTATTATATTTTATATAGCAAATAATATATTTAGCTAATATTATTATATAAAAAATTATTTACTATAAAAAAAATAAAACTTTAAAGCTAAACAAGCTATTAAAAAGCAAATAACTAAAAAAATATATATAAGTAATTATTATATAAAAAAAGTTTATTATATATATAATAATATAAAATATATAACAAGCTTAAATATAATTTATATACTTATTAAAATAATATAAAAATATTTAATAATAATATTTTTAATTAAGTTTAATTAATTTTTATATTATAGTTAAATTATTATATTTATATGTATAAAAGTATAAAAAAGTTAATAAATAACTTATATTATTATTTAATTTATATAATATGTTATAACTTTTATTAATTTTTAATTATATATAATATTAATTTATTATAAACTTTAAATAAATACTTAAAAATAAATATAAATATAATAATATATTAATAATAATTAATTAATTAAATAAAAAAGCTTAAATTATATTATATATAATATAAATTATAGCTAAAAATATAAAATAAATACATTATAAAAAACCTTTTTAAATTTTTAAAATATTTATAATAATAACTTTTAATTAAAGCTTTTAATTTATATTTACGTTTATAAATAAACTATATAAACTTATAAATATAATTTATATTTTAACTTTAGCTAATTATTTTAAAATTATAAAACAAGTTAAAATAATTAATAAATATTTAAATTAACGCTTATAGCTTTATATAAATTATATATAAGCTATATTAAAATATAAGTTAATTTAATTATTTTTTTATAAAGAAATTTTAATTTTTAATACCTTTTAATATTAATTAAAAAAATTAAATTTTAAAATAAAAGTTAAAATAATTATTAACTAAAAAAAACATTAAAAAAGTGTTTAAAGATAAGCTTAAAAAGTTATATAATATATATATACTATTAAATTTAATTTAAGTAAAACTTAAACTTTAATATTTAAAATTATATTTTTAAAAAAAATATTTTTAAAAAATAAATTAACTTTTAAATAAATTAATTTTTTTAATAATATAATAAAAATTTAAAAGCTTTATAAAAAAAATTAGTTTTATATTAAATATATTTATAATATAAAATTTACTAGTAAATTTTATATTAATTATTTAAAAAAATACTTTAATAATTTATTATTTAAATATAATTTAAAAAACTTTAATAAAATAATAATTAATATAATAAATAAATTATATAAAAAGTTTATTATTAATAAAATTTATACTTTTAAAATATATTATAAAAAGCTTTAATATTAAATAAGTTAAAAAAGTTAAAACTTTAATAATAAATAATATATTATTATTAAAAAGCTTTTATAATAAAAACTTTAATATAATAAAACTTTTAAAACAGTTAAAAAAATAGCTATAAATAGTTATAAAAATAAATTTAATAAGTTATATTAAAATAATAATAAATTTATAGTTTAAACTAAGCAAAAAAATAAAAAAAGCATATATAAAAAAATAATAAAAAAATTACTATTAATTAAAAATAAAAAAACTTACTAATAATAAAATAAAATAAAAGCTTAATAAAAATTTAATTAAATAAATATTTAAAGTTATTTTTTTAAATTAAAAACTATTTTAATTTAATAAAATATATTTAAATTAGCTTATTAAAAAATAATTATATTATTTACTTTATATTATTAGCTATAAATAAGCTATTTTAAATTTATAAGTTATATTATAATTAATTAAAAATATATAAATAAATAAAAAAGTTAAAAAATATTAAAAAATATAATATTAACTTAAATATAATATTATTTATAATAATTATTAATTTAAAATTTTAGTTATAAGCTATTTTTAATTTATTTTTTTATAAATTAAAATTAAAATTAATTTAAAATATTAATAGTAAAATTTTAAAACTTTAGCTTAAAATATAAATAAAAACAAATAAAAGCATAAAAATATTACTTTTTAATAAGCTTAAGTTTTTTTATTATATATGTTTTAGCTAAATAGTTATAAAAAGATATATAATTTAAAGGTAGCATAAAAAGCAAGAAAGTTAAACTATAAAAGGCTAAAACTATGCTGCAAAAGGCCTTTCTAATAACTGCAGCAGGTTACAGAGAAGCAGCACTACTACTAGACATTTCTGTTTTACTAGCAACCTTAGACAACCTTTTTTAGATAATCTAGTTAGGGACGAATACGCTTACATACCGTCCGGTTTGAAAGGCAAGGGAAAAGCCTAGCCTCGCCGCGAATTGATGACGTTCTCCTACAAAGGCCGCCAAATGCCTGAGCACGTGAAATAGCTGCTCAACCAGCAAATCCAAACGCTATTCCGAAGACCATAGTGTCGTAGCAGGGGTAGGCAATCTCTGTCCTTAAGCGTATACAGATAAAGAAGCTTCGCACGCATGCCTAGGCCTGTACGCTGTCGCAGTTGACAATACTACCCGCCGTGGCCCACAAAGGTGTGCAGTATTATATAGTGCAAGGCAGACCAGACCGCCAGCTCGCAGACAAGCAGCCCTTACTCCCTCCTATCGTCTGCATACCAACTAACTCCCTCCACAGGGGTCTCTTAGCAAACTCGGCGAAGAACTCGGGCGCTACTGCCTCCTGCTTCCCATGCCGACCTCAGCCCTGCTATTAATAGGCCAAGGTAGTCTACATAGTAGGGATAGTGCCATAGTGCCGCTACAAGCTCCCGGCCGTCTTTCCGGCAGCAAAGATGAACCCCGGAAATGGTATGCTTTCCTTCGGCTACCTGACGAAAGACACGTCTCCGTAAAGAAGCGCACCTGTAGAAATAGGGTACAGTCTGCAGGTGCTTGCGTCAGTTGCCCTTAATAAAGTGCCTAAAGCAAGAGGCTTTAGCTGTAAGGGGGATAGCTGTAAGGGGGATAACGTACGGGCGAGGGAGGTAGGCGTGCCTCTACATCAAGCTATCGCACGGCTTTTTTTTTAAAGGAGTCAGAAGAAATGTTTGCATGCTGTATAGTCCAGCAAAGCTGCAACCTGTGTGTGGCGAACGTGCTTTTAATGTCCTGGTTGCGGTTGGCTTACATTAAAGCACTATAACGCTAGTCAAGATTTCCTTCCAAGAAAGGTTCCGATCTACTTTGCAAATCGGACTCCTTGAAATTAAAGGCTAAAATTGATCTCCTTAAGGTATACTTTTCTAAGTCGGAAGTTCCTAGATTGCTAAACTTGCCTGCCTTGTTTACTTTAAAAGCAGCTAACTTAGAACGCATACGATTTTTTTCCTTTAGTTGTGTCTAGAGCTGCTTCCCTTGGTATAGCTCTCCTTTATCCAACTCGTTATTGCGCTTACTGTACTCGTTTTTACCGCTATCGATATCTCTCCCTATAAGCGCTATCTTCGCTATCGTAACCCCCGAGATAGAAATAACTGTTGCAAGTAGACAGGAATACCGTATGATCGGGAGTTGTCCAGCATGCCCCCGGGGACACCTGCTGCCTTAGGAAGCGCTGGCAATACCAGCGGATGTGTGACGCCGTTAGGTCCGGTAGCCTTGCCTGCTTGCCTATCTATAAAAGATCTTCTACCGCGTGGCACAAGTGACCGACTGGGCCCAACTACGAGAAGCTCTTACCGCATTTGCTACATATGTAAACATCGCAAGTAGCCCGGTACGGATCAAGGGCCGCCGACCTTTTTTTCCGACGCAGCAGCTTAAGCGCTTCGTCAAGGCTACGCCTGAAAACCCTGCAATCTTGCAACCAGGACATACGCACATGCTATACCGATCGTACGAGACAGAGAGTCCTGAGCAAGCTGTTTGATGCCTATTGCTACGGTTAGGGTCGAGAAGTTCTATCTATAGCCTGGTAAGCAGGGAAATGCGGCACTATGGAGCCGTAGGGGGCTATTACAATGTCTCCGGTAGGATACCGGCTTCCTGTATAGGCAGAAGCGCTGGTAGCAGCAGTAGATACTATCGTAGTTACCGACATAGCCCTGCTATCAGTCATAATAAAGAGCGTTTACATGACCTAGCAGTACAAACAGATCAAACGTACAAACAGATCAAACACACAAACAGATCAAACACACAAACCTAACTACAAGCTGCACGTAAAGCTCGTTCGGAGACAGTGCGGACGTACGAGGGGCGAAAGCGAATAAGAGCAGCCTGTCTTCGCAAAACCTAGTTGTTCTCTCAGTGTCTTCAACCTAGATAGGATAGCCTTTTTATTGCAACGATAGCGCGGTAGTATACAGAGTAAACTACTTAGAATAAAGACAAGTCTAGTTTGTTAAAGCGTTAGAGTGTACCCCTGGGAGCGTTACGGGCCCCTACCGCCGCGGACCAAGCATCGGTAGCGCAAACGGCCTTCCCGACGGCATGTCTAATTCTCTTCGGCGCCTTGTCTAAAATACCGTCGAAGCTCGTTAATAGGTAGTTCTAAGTACTTGCTTCTAGCACCGATAATGCTTGTGGAAACAATAGTCGCAAGTTAGATGATAAGAAGCAACGGTCTAACTTTTCGTGGACTGGTCGGCAGGCCTAGCACGAACGGCTGTTATATTAATAGGCATACTTGAACGCTGGGATACTAACAGCCTGAGGCCGAGAAGGTGGAACCTGGCCTTAACATTGTAGCGATGACAGACGTTGCTACTGCCTTAGGCCAAGCTGCCGTCAGACCATGAAGGTGTTTCTTAGGTGAATGAATTCAGACGAGTTAGGTGGGGATGTTGCCGCCGTTTCTTAAGAGTCGGGTACTGTAAGATGATATGAGCGGAAAGCTCGCGGCATCGCTCTACTGCTTCCGAAGCCGCGGATACTTCTTCGGTTGATATCGCGGACCTGGCTTATATCGGTAGATTCGAACGGATTAGGTAGTTGCTTAATAATTCTTAAGACTATAAGGTTATTTTGCGTAGCAGCGTTTTAAGCCTTTTAAAGGGCATTAAGACGTGGCAAGCTGTCCGCTATATAATTCTAAATATATAGAATAGCTGCAGAAGCTAAGGTTTTGCCCTGAGGGCTGGTTACATTTGTAACTCTGTGCCTATTCCTCTTAGGACCACTATGCCTTGCGTGCTCTTTTTGCCATGGCAGGATCTGATTGATCCTTTCCCTTCTCTCTCTCTCTATATATATAGATTAGGCGGTGATGTTGCCGATAACGCTACTTCTAGAGAATCGGGTACTATAGGAGATCAGGGTAAGTAGACAGACGTCCGCATTTCTACCAACTACTGCTCTCGAAGCCGTGAATCCTTGCTTGTTTGGTTGACATTGCGGACTAAGGGGTGACGCGGGAAGTTACGTAGCGTCTAAAAGCGCTGCGCCGCGGTGTAACGGCCGGATGACTCTCGCTACGGTGGCGGTGGCTGTCATAGTTCTAAGTGCCCGTACCGATAACCGTTGACTGTCCCTTCGAGGGAGTTGATCATCTTGCGCCTCCATCCAAGCCAAGATAAAAGTAATTTAGTTGTTAATAGTTACTACCGTAACAGATAGTGATTGTCTAGTGCGTAGGGAATTAGCGCGTCTTGTCTATCAAGAGAACCATTGTCTTTGTTGCCTCTACAGTGTCTTTTAGCAAGTCGCAGCTTATATATTTCGAAAGCATAGGTTCTACATAGAAAAGGAACGCCTTTAGTAGAACCATGTCAAGCGGTAGTACCAGGCTATTCTAAGCTAAGGTAGCTTATATTTTCCTTTACAATATAGCTTCACGTTGTTAGATCTGCTATAAGCCTAAAGCAAACATAGTCTGTATATGCAACCTTATAGTAACTATATAGCATTTATATATGTCTCTCTAAGTATACGCAAGCCGCATTGCGGCCTCTCATTTCCCTGCTGTATCGTACGCAACCCCTGCGTCCAAGTTTATTCGTTTCACCTAGTCCTAGGTTACGTTCAACTTGCCCTGAGAGGGTGTGCGGCTCTGGTCGACGGTCAACGGGTTCGCGGCATTTGCCGTGGCAGTCACCGCGTGACGTCTGCTAGCCGCCTCTAGCCAAGCAAAGGCGGTAGGTTCCCGACAGTACGCCATATGGTCATATCAGGGCAACTTTAGGAATGTAATGTCAAACCTGGGGTTAGAGATACAACCTGTATATAAAGAAGTATAGATTTAGATCACAGCAAAGAAAGGATAAAGATTTGCTAAACTAAATTTAAACAGATAATAGAAGGAAAGCTATACCTAAGAGACCGCTATATGCAATAAAGGTAATTTTAAATAAACCTGGTTTTCTGTGCTTTATCTGCTCTAGCTAAAGTATACGTAGGTATTCTTGCTATAAGCTTAGATGTGATTTAGGCAGCGTGGTCCCTGCGATGCAACGACTTTAAGATGCCTGATATGACCCCTCCGGACGTAAATCTACTCTGGTATAGCTATGCATGCGCAGCGCTAGAGCTGCTCTTACGCTGCTCCGCTTCTGCGCTGCTTTGCTTCTGCGCTGCTCTGCTTTTACGCTGCTTACTCCTGCGCTGCTTCTATCTTGCGCTGCTCCTGCGCTGCTCCTGTGCTGCTTTTACGCTGCTCTGCTTTTATGCTGCTCCTATCCTATGCTGTTTCTATCTTGCGCTGCTTCTATTTTGCGCTGCTTTTGCGCTGCTTCTGCGCTGCTTCTGCGCTGCTCCTATGCTGCTCTGCTTCTGCGCTGCTCCTATGCTGCTCTGCTTCTGCGCTGCCTACTCCTACGCTGCTCCTGCGCTGCTCCTGCGCTGCTCCTACGCTGCGTAGCTTAGCTAGGGGATAGATTGCTTACATGCTTAACTAGGTACCTACCTTAGGCAGCACTGAAGAACATAAGCATAAGGGAGCAGGCCGAGATTCTTGACTTATTTTCAACCAAAGGTTATAAGCGTAGATATAACACGGCAGCGTTGAGTACAGCTGGCCGGGTCCTTATGTCTGGTATTAACTTGGCTGTAAAGCTTGGCAATATACATCCGGCGTTTGAAATTTATCTGAGGATCATGGAATTCTACCTTGCGGCAATAAAGCCATTCTGTGCTGCCGACTTGATTTCTACATTGTCTACCGTAAAGGAATAGGCTGCCTAGCAAGCAAGCACTTCGCTATCCTCTCTTAACCTATTGCTGATTGTACTAACCTAAGTAATAATATTTGCCTATGGGACTTCGTCGACCTCGGGTGTTGTTGTATTTAGCATTGCTAGAAGGTGTAGGGCCGGTATAGCAGGTTAGTATAGTACACACGTCGTGGCCGAGACCTAGACATTATTATTCTCTTTGCCTACTTAAGCGCAACAGGTTGTAATAAACCCAGTCACCGTATTGTCGCTATGCCTTGATATAACAGTCCACTAGGCACCCGACACGGTTCATTGTCATTCACTTGGCAGCATGGAAAGAATGTAACAATGCTACCTCGGATATATACTAGGTAATGTACCAAAGAGCTGCAATTAGTAGGGTGGATCTAGGTGGTATTACCGACCTGACCGCCGCTGTTCGAACTATGTGCCAAGTCATTGCGATGCTAGCAGATAATTTAGAAGTGCTGCGGAGTCATTCCTACGGCAAAGAGATAGTAACCGGTTTCAACAGTACATAGTCCGAGTCAGTTTACGCGGTGTATCAAGGAAGATGTGAAGTGCACGCGATACCGAATGTCTCGGCAAGCAGTGGAGAGCTGTACAACAGTCGCGGCAAAAAAACGATAATATACAAAGTGCGTCGGGAGCTAATTGCATCGAACCGTAATCGTATCTCAGGTAGTGGTAACTATCTATTTATTTATTTATCTGTCTATCTACTGTTAATTGAAGACGCAGATTAATTTTAAAAGAGCCGACCGGCGTTTCTGAGATCCGGAAGCTAACCTACTAGCGTTGGCGAATAGGAGTACAATCGCTTTTACTGCGCTCTTTGTTCCCTGCTGCGTAAAACAGGCGGAACAGGTAGCAAATAAGGTCGCGGAGGTAAGGATGTATTATAGTGGCGGCGGTTAGGCGGCCTCGTCTGCAGGCAGGCAGGCAGCGTGAGAGGATGATGCCTTAGGTAAGTAGCATACGATAGCCAGCCTCCTTTTGTTTCGTGGTTTAGACATGCGGACACCAGGCAGAGTTGCACTATTCGCCATGTTTCCACTGGTTTCACTGTCTGGCGCGTTTAAACCGGGCTACGGCCACAGGGAATGATGTGTTTCCTCTGTGTACCTCGTTCGCATTTCATCTCTTTTTATCTTATTTCATCGCATTGAACTTCTATTATCACCATTTCCTGCTTGTTCCTTTTTAGCACTGCAAAACCTCGCCTGATAATCTTTTATTCCACAGCGCATAAGGGTTCAAGCGAAAGCAAAGCATGCAATAATAGTTCCATTTTCCTTTTGCGCTCTTTTTATATTGTTATTTTATCTGCGCGCATAGTTAGCAAGGAAAACAATATGTTGCACAAACAATAGCAACATAGGTAGCATGCTATTTCTACTATCCCCCCCTTCCTTTACATTTATATCTTACAGAAATCGAATTTAACTGCGCTGGGTTGCATCAAGCGGTGCAAGGTAAGTCACCTAATCAAACCAGCCAGAACTAACACCCGCGCCAAACAACAGACCTTCTGCGGGTAGAAAGTAGCCGATCTCAAGAAAGGGATCTCTAACGAGCTACGCAAGCGCCGACGTGCCTCCACAGCTGCCAGGCAATCCTGATCATGCTCAGCCGGGCGCAGCAAACGGCGCGGATCCCGGGGGCCTTCGTGGACAGAGTGGCGGCAGGGCTGGCGCTCGAGGGGTTCCGCGAGAGCCGCGCGCTGCTGTTCCGGCTGTAGATCCAGCCAAGTCTGACAGCGTGGGCAATGCACTCTAGCGCAGGCGAAAACGCTGCTTGAGTCGTATGAAGAGGAGGGGGGAGAGAAAGAAGAGGAAGTAGAAGAAAAGCAACAAGATAGTGAATCTACTAGTGAGGAGTCTAAGAGTAGCGACGAAGACAAGGAGAAAGGTGGTATAAGCATAATTGCAAGGAAGACGAAAAAAGTAACGATGGTCTAGCGCCTCCCATGTCGCAACTCGGCATTACCAGCCCCAGCCCCAGCCCCAGCACTAACACCAATAATACCATGGACGCGAACACGCTAGGCTACACGCACAACATCATGTCAGCAATCGACGCGCTCGAAAAGCTCTGGGCGGCCGAAGAAGCCACGAGAGCCGGGGACGGCGGCGGCGTCGAGTCCGCGGCGGCGCAGGCGCGCATTGCCGAAGCCGAGAGACGGCTAGAAGATAAGGTAGTGCTAGGCGAGCACTACTTGAAGGAAGTGCGGAAAGAGAAGGGGAGGGGAGCGGTGTATACTTGACGAGGCAAGAGGGCAGGGTGTGCGGTGAATCGGCGGCAGGTGGATGAGTAATATCGACGGGGCTGGATTAGTTGGTATTAAGCAGGTTAAAAAGGAGTTTGTTTACGAGGCGTGTGGAGACTTAGGCACAGGTAGATTAATTATAAGATAATCACTGCCTGATAAAACGTGTTATAGCTAAAGGAAGGTTAACTTTTTTGCTTAAGATGACTACAAGTTAGTGATAAAGTTCTACTTACCTTTAAGCCTATTATAGAATCAGCGGCCACGGCTACGCAGAACGCGCGCATTGATATATGTTAGTCGGGATCTATAAGCGTCAAGGCGTCGAATGCGGTGGTAGGTAGTATATGCCTCCGAAGACCCTTTGATCGGCCTCTGTTGTCTTCTGTGGCCCTTTGCTTCTCCGGCTCTCTGCCTCTTTTACTAGATAATGTCTTTAGACAGAGAGGGCAACTAGGTGATAAGCCTATTATTTCGTAAACCCTACAGGCTACAGCATTAACCGGGATATTTAATTACTTGCTAATTAAATCCCCGCGCCGGTCTACCGGATTATCCATCTTCATTTACAGCCACCCCCTCGAAACCCTTATTGTCGCAGACAGTTTCGGCGCCCGGCCGCCTAGCCCGCTCCGAGCCGCAAGGCACGTTATATAATCCAATAACTCGGAGATCGTAGTGACGAGTTAGCCATGTCGAAGCTGTCGCGGTGGTACCGCCACGCCGCCCGTAACTGAGGTGCCGGTTCTGGGTCCAGGCCGTGCGGGCGGGATAAAGCGGGGGACGGAAGCGCGCAGGTCTTGTGAATTGTCGAAGGCCCCGATCGGTTGTCTAGCGGTAGGTACTTGGCGATTGTGTTAGTGCGCATGGAGACCCTACGTGGGGGGCATGGACAAGGGAGACCCTTGAGCGCTGGTACCTGAGCGCGCGGCACGGGCCGCAAGGAGGCTCTCACTGGCTAACCATACTGCATTTGATTCCTGGTTCTTCTATATCTGGGTGCAGCCGCTCTCTCTGCGGCTTTGCTCCCCTAACAACCCAGTCGCCCCCTCTACCCCCTCTACATCGGCATCCCGGCCCTCGCTGTCGACACCACCACTACCACCGCTGCCTGCGGGAGAGGCTCTCAGGGTTATTGTCTTACGGCCTAGCCTGTTACATCTTTTCTGTTACACCCGTTCTCGTAGAGATAACGTTCCTGTCTATTAGTCCTAAACCCAACTGAGTTCACTAGGTCCGTAGCGCTGCCGAACGTTGCCGCAAAGCAACCAGTGCTCTGTAAATATAATATGCTTTAGTGCGCCCTGGATTCATCTCCTAGGCCGCGGCGACGGCCTTGTTGTAGTGCAGGCAGGCCTCGAGCTGCCGCCAGCTCGACGGACGGCGCAAAGCCCTTGTCCATCGTGCCCGGGATGGCCGAGGCGGCCTTGTTACGGTCGACTGCTGTCTCGGCAGCAGTAGCCCTTGCTGTGGCTCCTTTTAGCTTTTCCCCGAAGGCCTGTAGGAGTCTGTCTACCCAAGCCGTTATCGCCCCCTTGGCG
The DNA here is from genome assembly GCA_002003505.1 of Xylariales sp. No.14919. Taxonomy (NCBI): domain Eukaryota; kingdom Fungi; phylum Ascomycota; class Sordariomycetes; order Xylariales; species Xylariales sp. No.14919. The sequence continues at coordinate 131,105 of BDMC01000079.1, read as the reverse complement.
GAGCAGCGTCGCCTCTTCGTGGGCAGCACAGCGCTATCGAGAGCGGCCGCAGGCCTGCTTTTAGTAATTACCTATTTCTGCCGCGCTTAGCTGGTAGGCCCGGGCATATTCCGCCGCCGCTAGCACGGCTTCAGCAACAGAAAGCCCTAGATCCGCGGAGAAGATGTCCAGGTTGAAGCTCGGGCCCTCCAGAGCGGGATCCCTAAGGCCGCAAGCGCCCTTCTCGGGCGTAACCATCTCGCTCTTTCCCCGCAGCTCTCCTAGCTCCTCGACCGGACTGCGCGCCGCATTCTGTGGACCGCTTCCGTCGCTGATTGGGTAAGGTGGTACAGGTAGCGGAGACCACGGCATACCTGCTTCTCAGGGGTTGGATGACGCTGCGTGCGCACGCGGCTGCATTTTCGACGCGGTCTAGCGCGAGCAGCGTAGCATGTTGGCCTTTGTTATCAAGCTACCGACGTAGGCCCCGTGGCCCTCGGGTATGCCGCGCACACGCTTAGCAGCAGGTTGTCCTCGACTGGCGCGAGGGCCTCTTTGAAGTAAGTGGCTGAACATAGCGAAGAGGGAAGCGTTCTTGCGGCGCGGGTAGGCCCTAGCGTTGTCCGCGAGGCCTTTCGTATGCTTTAAGATGTCCGTTATGTTGTCCAGCGCGCTGGCCAGCTTGCCTTCACGCAGCAGGTAGTCCGATTTCTTGTCTTGTAGCATGCATGACCGTGTTGCCGTTAGTGCTCGGGGCCGAACTTCTTGTCCGTACTGAGCTGAGCTGGGTGGACTTGAGGAAGCGTATCGACTCCTGCATACAGCTTATGTATTCTGGCAGATCTGAAATAAGCATAGAAAAGCTGCAAGCATATAACGTAATTAGGTAATCTGTGCTTAGCTGCAGCAAAGCACGTTTTTTTGCTATATTTTATAATAGTATTAACAGTGCTAAAGCTAACAAAATGCCTAGGCAAGAAATAAAAGTAAGCATATATAATAAAAAAGTTATAGTAAAAAAGCTTATATTTTAAGTTTATATTTAATTTTTATATTATTTTATATAAATATTTTAAAAAGCTTAAATAGCTAAATAAAATAAAATAAGCTTATTTAAAGTTTATAATAATTAAATATTTTTTTAATATTATTTTTATTTTTTTATGTATTTTATAATATTTTTATATTTTATTTAATATATTAAAGCTTATAATAAAAAAGAAATTAGTTTTATAATATATAAGCTATATAATATTATTAGCATATAAAGCTTAAAGTTTAATATTAAATAGCTTTTAATTAATAAAAATTAAATTTATTAATTTTTAAAGCTATATAATATTAATATGTTTTTTTTAATATATATTAATAGCTATATTATTTTTTATTATATTAAAGCTTATTTTTATATAAAATATAAGTTAAACTATTATTATAGCTTTAAAATTATTATTATTTTTAAATTTTTTAAAATTTTTAAAATTTTTAAAAAAGTAATTAAATATATAATTTTATAAAAAAAAACATAACATATTATATAAGTAAGTTAATTACCTAATTAACTTAATTACTTTTTTAAATATTATTATATTTAATTAAAATAAATTAACTATAATATATTAAAATTAATTAAAATTAATTAAAATTTATTTTAGTATTGCTATTTATATTTATTTTATATATATATATATTATATTTAATATTGCTATATATACTATAATATTAAAGATTACTTTAAGCTTTTTTTGCAAAATAACTATTTTTGTTTTTTTTTTTAACTACTTTATTATTATTTTTTTTTTTAGCTTAAAAATTATTATTTTTAGCTATAATAAGTAATTTTTTATATTATAAACATTTATTTTTAGTTTTTTAGCATTTAAAAAATATATAGTTAGTTTTTTAAAGCTTAGCTATATTTTTTTTTAAAATAGCTATTTTATATATTAATTTATATATAGCTTTTAATAATTAAATATAAGCTTTAATAATTAATATTAAAAAGCTATTTAAATGTTTTAAAATTTTATTTTTAATATAAACAAACTAAAAAGTAGCTTTTTTAATAATAGTAAATATTTTAAAAACTTAAAAAGTAATAAGTAATTTAAACTTTAATAATAATATTTTAATAATATAATTAATATTTAATACTAAAATTATATTTTTAAAATTAAAAAAAATAAGTTTAATAGCTTTAAAATTTAACTATATAATTTTAAGCTAAAAAGCTTTCTAGTATATAATATAAAAGCTATATAAAAAATCTTCTTTTATAATATAAGTTTAATAGCAGCATATTAATTTTTTAATTAATTTGTTATATGCTTTTTTTAAAATAAAAAAGCAAGAAATATTTAAAAGCTAAAGCTTATAAAATAAATAAGCAAGTATATAAAATAAAATTATATTAATAAACTTAAAATATTTATTAAATTTTATTAAATAATAGCTTTTATAATTATTTAAAATAAAAAAGCATTTTATATTTTTTATTTAATTTTTAATATATAAATTAAAATATATTGCTTATTTTAAACTTTTTTTATTAGTTATTTAGCTATTATTTAAAACTATAATTTATTAGTTAAAAAGTAAAAAATTATTATAAGTTTATAATATAAAATAAATTTTGCTTATTAAAATAATATAAGCAAACATAATAAAACTATTTATATTAATAGCTTAAATAGCTATAAACTATTTTTAATTGCTTTATTATGCTTAGCAAAGCTTTTTATATTATTTAGCACTAGTTATAACTATATTAAATAATATTATATTTATTATAAACTTTATTTTATTAAAGTTATAAATATTTTTTTTTAAATGCTATATATAGTAATTATATTTGCTACTATTTAAAACTATTTATAATATATATTAAAATTTTTATAAAAAGTTCTTTAGTAATTAATTTTATAATTAAAATATATTTTTAGTTTAAAGTAATAATATATAAAGTTTAAAGCTTAGTTTTTGCTAACTAAAAGCATATTATATTTACATAAGAAAATATTAGCTATTTTTTTAATACTTTAAAGCTAAAAAAAAAAACGCTTGCAAATTTAAGTTTATTATTTTATTAATAATAATTTACTTTTTAATTTTTATAAATTTTTACTTAAAAAAACAAGTTTTTGCTTATAAGCATATATTATTTTTATATTAATTATAAAAGGTAATATAAAAAATTTAATAATATTTAGCAGCTTTTTAAATAAAAAAACATAGGTTTTTTTAAATTGCATTAATTATAAAATTAATGTAAGCTTTTTATAAAAAAGATTTTATGTTTAATTATTAAAAAAAACATAGTTAAATATAAAAAATAAAAATATTTAAAAAAGTAATTAAGTTAATTAAGTAATTAACTTACTTATATAATATGTTATAGTTAATAGCTTTTATTTATTTTATATTTAAATGCTTTTATTATATTAGTTTAATTATTTTAAATAATAATAGTAAATAATAAAATATAGTAAAATATTATAAAAATAATAAGTATATTAATTATAAAGAAAGGTTTTATTATTTTAACTGCCTTTTAGGCAGTAAAAACAGTAGACCTTCTAGTAGGTCTTACTTACTACGTAGGTAGACCTTTTACCTAGCTATATTAAATGCTAGGGCATATTAAAAAAATTAGTTAACTTTAACTACTATTTAATTAAATATATAGTTTAAATTAATTAATTTTTTTTAATTTATTAGTATTTTTAAAGATAACCTTTTTTTTTTTTATAGGTTCTTTTGTTTTATTGTTTTTTTTTTTTAATAAAAAAGCCTTTTAACTTTTTTGTTATTTTTAATACTTTTTAATTAATTTTTTAAAGTTATATAATTGCTACTTAAATTTTTATTAGTTATTTTTATAACTATAACCTTTTTATTTAACTAAGTATTAAAAACTAGTTTTTTGTTAGTTAAGTTAATGCTTTAAAATAGTTTTAATTTTAAAGGACTTACTGTTTTTTTTAAAGTTAGGTTAGTTATTAAAAATTAGTTTAAATGCTAAAACTAAATAGTAAAACAGGTTTTTGCTTTTATAGCTTAGCAACAAGTAAGCAATTAATATAATAAAATAGATTTTAAATGTTTTTAAAAAGTTTAGTTTATAAGCTAGCTGCCTTATATGTTTTAAAATTTTCTAAAAGCTAGCTTTTTGCTATAAATACTTTTAAAAAAGTTAACTTAATAAGTAGTAGCTATTATATAGCTTAAAGTAAACTTTGTTTTTTATATTAAACTTTATTAACTTATGCTTTTTATTATAAAAGTATTTAGCTTTAGCAGTAATAAAATCTATTGCTAATTTAGCGTTTTTTTATAAATATTTGCAAAAAAAACAAATATTCTTGTAAAAAATAGTATTAACTTGCATAAAAACATTATTTAAGCTAAAAAGTTAAAAATTAAAAAGCTATTTATAAAAAAAAAACTTAATTAAAATAAAGTAAGCGCTATTTAAGTTTTATTATAAAGCTAATAGTATATTTATTTATATATAGTTAAAATGTTTAAAGATATAATAGCATAATATTATTTTTATAGTTTAATTTTTTTGCTTTAATAAACTATTGCTTTATAAATAGTATATAATAGTTATTAAAAGTTATAAACTAAAGATTTTTTATATGCTAGCTTAAAAAGCTGCTATAAACTTATAGTTTTTATTAAAAATTAAACCTATAAGTATGCTTTAATTGCATAAAAATAGCAATTTAGCTAAAAAAGCTTTTTAATCTTTAGCTTTATATTTAAAATAACTTAGTATTAATAGCAATTATTTAAATATAGCATAAGTTACTATTATTATAATATTATATTTTAAAAATCTTTTTATTTGCTATAAGATATTAGCTAATAATATAGTTAAAAAACTAATAATAAAGTTTATAGCTATTATTTTTATAAGTTTTAAGTTTTTAAGTTAAATTAGTTAATAATTATTATATAGCTTTTTTTAGCTTATAGTATATATTTAATAGCTGTTATAATACTTAAAGTAAAATATTACCTTATATATTTTAAAGTAAATAAAATAGCTTTTTAGATTTTATATTATTTATTTTTATTTAAAGTAATATTTATTATTATATGCTATTGCTAAAAATTTTCTAATTTAGTTTTTAAAAATATATAGCTTATAAGTTTTTTTATAGTTAATATTATATAATAATTTATTTATTACTGCAAATAAATAGCTAAAATAAAAAAAATTTTTAACGTTTTTATTGTTATTACAAAAAGTTTAAAAAATTTTATAGTATTTAAAATCTTTTATATAATTAGCAGCAATTTTATTTTTAATTAAGTTATTTAAAACTGCTTTAGTAATAACTTTATTAAACTATATATTATTAAAAACTGCTATTTTGTTAAATTGCTTAATTTTGCTATCTTTATTAAGTTTATTTAAAATAGTTTATAAATAACTAAGTATATTAAAAATAAAATTGCAGCGTTTTAAAATATAATATATTTATAGCTTATATTATAATAAGTAAATAAAAGCATTAATTAGCTTTTTGTTTGCTTTATTTATAAATGTTATATTTATATTAGTTTAGTTTAAAATACTTTTTGTTTTAAAGTAGTTTATTAAAATAATTATAAGATTATAGCAGGCTTTAATAGTTATTTTAAGTTTTTTATAAGCTTATATAATATATGCAACTTTTATTTTAAAGAAATTATATTATAATTTTAGTTAAAATATATAATAATTAAAAAATATAGTAAATAAAACTTAAATGCTAGGTAATATTTTGCTTAATTTTTATTTATAGCTGTTTTTAATATAAAAAAATATAACTTTAAACTTGCGCTTAAATAATATGTTAATTTGCATATATAACTGCTTATTAAAATTATAATAATAAATAATTATATTTTTGTATATTAGTTTTTAAATTGCTTTAAATATAGCTTTTTTTTTATTTATAAGCTTATATTAAGTTAATTTAATATAAGCTATTTATTTGCTAAAGTTTTTAGTTTTAATAAGTTTTTTGTAATGCTTTTTATTAAATAAGGCTGTTTTATGCTTTTATAATAATTTTATAATCTTAGCATAATATAAAAGTAATAGTTAAAAAAAGCTAATAGCGCTAATATATTTTTTAAGTACTTTAAGCTAGCTAAAAAATATAAGGTTATAAAAAGCAGTTAATTTTTTTTTAAAAGTAAATATACTAAAGCTATTTACTTAAAAGCTAAATAGCTTAATAAATAAATAACTTAAAAAAGACTTTTTTACTAAAAAAGCAATATTTTTTTTTTAAAACATAGCAAAGCTTTGCTGCAAATATTTAATATACTTTTTAGCTATATTTAAAAAAATTATAATATTATTAATAAATACTTTGCAAAAGTTTTAATATAGTTTAAACTTTTTATTTATAAACTACTAAGCATAAGCTAAAAAGTTATAAAAGCTTATTATTGCTATAGTAAACCTTTTTAATTTTTTATAACTAATTATTATAAAGCAATTATAATATACTAAATATATTAAAAATTAAAAAAAAAACTTTATTGCATTTATATAAGTAATATATTTTTTATTATATAATATAGCTATAACTTTAAATTATAAAAGTAGTAAATAATTATTAAAAATAGCAACTTTATTTAAAGCTTAAAAATTAACAATTAAATAAAAATGCAGTTTATTGCAAAAAATCTTTTTTGCTATAAAAGTAAGGTATGCAAAAAAGCAAAAGCTATTAACCTATTTTATTTTTTTTTATTTATGCAGCTAATTATATAAAATATTAAAAATCTTGCAATTTTAAAAGCTTAAAAGATATAGTTAGCTATTTAGCTTATATTCTTACTAATTATTTATAAAAAATATTTTTATTTGCTTGTTTTTTAATATATTAATTAAATTAATATTATTTTATATATTAGAAAATTTAGTTAAGACTTTTTTAATTAGGTTAAATATATAACTTTTGCTAGTATAAACTATTTGCTTTTTAAATAAAATAGTTTTTTTGCTATTAAAAAGCTTTTTAATTTTTAAAGTTATATAAACTTTTAAAATCTTTAGTAGCAAATTATTTTTGTTTATTTTTGCAATTAATATAATAATAAATAATACTTTAATAAGTTTAAGCAATAATTTAGTTATAGAAAATATAGTATTAAATAATAATATTTTATTAGTTGCTATGTTTTTATATTTAAAATTGTTAATTATATTAGCAAAATAGCTTTTAAAAAAAATATTATAAGCTTTTATTATATTAATTAAGTTATTAATAAAGTAAATATAAAGTAATAAGTTAATTTGTTTTATAATAAAAGCTTTAAATATTAATATTAGTTTATATTTTTAATTTATTATATATGTTTGTAATATTTTAAAGTTATTAAAAAGCTATAATTAAGTTTTATTAATATTAAGTTTATTTAGCGTAGCTGTAGCGCTTAAAATACTATTAAATCCTATTAATGCACTAGCTATTATTATAGCTTTAATATAATTTTTTTAAGTTGCTTTAATAAATATTTTACTATTATTTTATTTTTATATAATGCTTATTTAAATATTTTTTAATACTTTTTTTATATTAAAGCTAAAGTTTAATATTGTTACTATATAAAAGATAGTAAATTTTACTAGCATTATAACAAAGTTTTTTTGCAATAGTTTAAATATAAAATTATAATTAAATAGTAAAGCAATATAGTTATATAGTATATATAAGGTTTTGCTAAAGAAAATAATAACTTTTTTTTATAATATTACCTTATATATATATATATATACTTATAAGTATACTTTAAATTTTTAGTAAAAGTTTTTTGCGTTAGCAAATTTAATGCTTTAGTTTTTAAAGCTAATTATAATTTTTTATAAATTAAAAAAACTAGTGCTAAATAAAAAAAATATACTAAAGTTTCTTTTTAATATTTAAATGCTTTTTATTATTTTAAATAAAATTAAAAGTTTTTTATTGTTTTAATTTAGCAAATATAAAGTAAATATAATATACTTTTTACATTTAATATATTTTTTTTTAACGCTTTTAATTTTGCTAGTTTTTTATTTAATAGTATATTTTAAAATATTAAAGAACTTTTTTATAATTAAGCTTTTTTTATAGCTTATATTATAACAAACTTTTATATTAAGTTTATTTAGTAAGCTATATATAATTATTTAAAAATATAAGTAATAATTGCTTATTTATTTATTTATTTATTTGTTTAGCTTATATAATTATAAAAAAGCTTTACAAGTTTAAAGTAAAATTACTTTTTTAAGTAGCACTTTTTTAGCGTTATATACTAGCTTAGCTATTATATTACTTAATATATTGCTTTTATAATTAAGTAAATATTAAAATAGCTTATTATATAATTTATAAGTAATATTATATTATATATATATTAATTAAAACTTATATATAAGCAGTATATTAGTTATACTTTTAAGTAGTTAGTATTTATACTTATAAGCATATTAATTTTTTTGCTTTTTTAAATTAAATGTTTTTTTATAAAACTTATAAGTTAAAAAAAAGTTAATAATAATATAAGTGCTATTAAAATTAAATAATTTATTTGCTAAATTATTAAACTTTAGTTTAATATTAACGTAATAATTAGATTTTAAGTTTTATATAGCTATGTTAGCTTAGTTATATTTTTTTTGCTTATATTTATTTTTATGCCTTTTTTAACTATTTTTTTGCTTATTACTTTTAACTTTTTAGTTTTTCTTTTTATTATTTAACTTATTTTTACTATATTAATTGCGCTTTTTAAATCTAACGTTATTTAGTTTGTAATTTTTATATATTTAATTATATTTAAAAGATAATAATTATTTTTAAACTTAATATTAGTTTTTAAAAAATTTTAAGTACTTATTTTTAGCTGCAAATAATAAAAATAGTTTTGCTTTTGCTATTATAGTTATATAGTTAGCATATATTTTCTTTAATTTAAAAGCTTATAAAAAACTTTTAATATTAAAGTTTATTGCTATTTAAACTTATATTATAATGCTATACTAGTTAATATTATTACTAGTAAGTATTTTTATTGCTTTTATATATTAAACTTTTTTTTAAATATAGCATATTATAGCATTTTTATTATAAGCTATATCTTTTAAACAAAAGTTTATTTTAATAAATTTTTTATTAGCTAAAGCAGGTTATATTAAAAATTAAGTTTTTATTTTTTTAAAGATTTTTATTAAACTTTTTTATTTAAGTTTTTTATAATAAGTATTAATAAGTTTATTATTTTACTATAATAATATTTAGCTAGCTATTATAATAAAAAGCATAAATAAAATTTACTGCTTATTTAACTTAGCTATTTTTTTATTTTTTATAAAAAACTTAATATGCTTAATAAAGTAGTAAATATTTATAAAAATAATCTTATTTTTATTTGCTATTATTTTTATATTTTTAAAATTATAATAGTTTAAGTTAAAAGTGCTAATGTTTTTTTTTTAAGCAGTATAAGCTAATAGTACTAGTTTTTAATATAGCTTTAGTTAATATAGCAGTATTTAATATAGTGCTAGCTTTACTAAAAATATTTTATTAGTTATTATAATTAAAGATATTAAGCATATTTAAATAGTTATTATTATTTTTGCTATTGCTTAATTTATTATTATTAAAGTTGCTGCTAAAATTAAATATACTATTTATATTACATTAATTTTAAGCTTGTTTTTTAGCTTTAGCTAATTATTAATAAGTTATAAAATATATTAATAGTTTATTAGTATTTATTTATTTTAGGTTTTTTATTATATTAATAAATATTTTAAAATATATATAAATATTAAGCTATTTAAATATTAAGCATAATTAAGCTAATAAAGTCTAGCTAAACATTATAAGTATAAAAAGTTAAGTTATTAGCAGTTTAAAGGTTTTTAATATAAATGTTAAAACAGTAGTAATTAGTAGTTTTTTTTTTTTGTTTAGTAAAATAATAAAATAGTTATAAGAACTACCTTTTATAAAGCTATTAGCTATTTAGTATTAGTTTTATATAAATCTTTTGCTAAAGTTTAAGTTTTCTTATAAAATTAAAACATATAAAAGTATTAGTTGTAGTTAAGCAAAAGCAAAATAATATACTAAAAATATTTAAATATAAATTATTTATAAAAAATAAGTTATTACTTTTAGTTTTTTATCTTTTTTGTTTTAGTTTTGCTTTATTATTTTACTATAAATATAGTTAACTATTTTGCTTATTTTAAAAACTGCGTTGCTAACTATTTTTATAAATTACTTTAACTTTTTAACTTTTTTTTTATTAGTAGCATTAGCTATTATATAGTTAACGTTATAAGCTAATATTTATATCTGCTTGTTTTGCTATGCTAATTTTTATAAAACCTAGTTTTAAGTTTTTTTATTATTTATTATCTGTTTAAAAGGTAGCATTTAACTTTTGTTTACTTTTAACTTAAATAAAACAAGCAAAAAAGCGCTTATAGTTGCAATATTTTATTAAATATGCAGTATTGCTAATATTAGTTTTTTTAGCATTAAAACTAAGCTTATTAGTAGTTATATTAACAATAATGCAAGTAAATCAAGCGTTTAAAGTGCTAATAGTTAATAGCTTAATATATTAATAAATATTTAAGGTTTAACTAAGATAAATAGTTTAGCAGAAAGGTTAAAGTTTAGTTAAAGTTTAAAATTAATAAGAAAGTTAAAGTTTAATTAAAGTTTAAACCGTTTTTTAAAAGCAGAAATCTTTTTAGCCTTAATTAATTTAGGTATAAAGTTTTTAATTAATAATAAGGTTTAAAACTTAAAGATTAATAACTTTAGCTTGTTTTGCTAACTATTACTTAATATAGTAGGGTTTTAATAAAAAGTAGATGCGGTTTGCAAAGGTAAGGTTTGCAGGTATGATTTTTATTTGCAAGGAAAGTAGAATTATATAGCAAACCTTTCTGCAGATTAAATAAAGATTATGCAGCAAAACTTTTCTATAAATTAAATAAAATAAGCACAAGCTATAGATTTAATAACCTCGCACATACAAAAAAATTTTATTTATATAAAGCAGCTAAAATGCATGTAAGATTACAAGCAAAGTTATAATAAGTTGCGTAAGCAGCATAAAATAAAATTAAATATAGTAATTTAAAAGATTTAAATTTTATATAATTTATACTTTATTACAAAGCTAGCAAAAACCTAAAAAAATACTACTTATAATACTATAAATGTTAACCTTAGTTAAATGCAGTTAAATAAAAAGTAATATACTACTTAAATAAGTAAAAAATCAAACGTAACTTAACTTAGCTAGATCTACATTTCTTAGCTGCAAGCATTTACAATATAAATATAAGTAAAAAATAGCAGCATTAAAAGATGCTAAGATTAAATTAATAATTTTGCTTAAATTGCTAACAAGCTAATTTTTATAGTATTAATATAATTAGCATTGTTAAGGCATAGGTTATTAACAAACTAACCTAGCATTTTAAGGTATATATGTTAATTTTTTAAGCGTAGCTGCTAATAAGCTAACCAAGCGTTTAATACTGCTAACACAAAAAGATAATTAATTATAAACTAAAATAAAGAAATTACTAAATGTAATTATATATTTACTGCACTATTTAGTAAAGTGTTATAAAGGTAGTAAGTATATTAATTATAAAGGAAGGTTTTACTGTTTTAACTGCTTTTTAGGCAGTAAAAACAGTAGACCTTTCGGTAGGTCCCACCTACTATATAGGTGGACCCTCTACCTAGCTATATTAAAATAACTACTAAAAAATTTAATATTTACTTTTATAATATATAAAAAAATAAATAATAATATTATAATATAAAAAGAAATAAATTACGTTTTTATAAAGCTAATTTAAAAGAATAATAGTTTAAATAATAATAACATTTAAAGTTTTTATATGTTAATATTTACGTTTATAAATAATAAAAATAAAAATTATAACCTATTAAAATTAAAGTATAAATAAGCATTTTTACTAGTAAAATAATAATTGTTTTAAGTTTTAAATTTAATAAAATTATTATATAATATTATAAGCTTTAAAATATAATAACTTAACTTATATTAATAAAGCTTTTAATAAATAAAACATAAAATCTTTTTTTTATTTAACTTTTATTAACTATAAGTTATTTATATAATATATATTTAAGCTTTTTTACTTTTAAATATTTTATTATATTATTTAAAGTGTTAATAATATTTAATTATTATAATAGTTAATATATTTTTTTTATGCTTTTATATTTTAAGCGTTATTATTATTATTTATATTTTTAGCGTTACTTTAATAACTATTTAAAACTATTTAGCTTTAATAAATTAAATTAGCTTAATAAAATATAGCTAAAAGCTAATGTAAAAAAACAATAAAATATAAAAAAATTAATATATTAAGCTTAAGCCTTTTTTTAAAAAAGTTAAAATAATAATAATATATTATTATAGTTTTATATATAAATGCTTATAAATAATAAAATGTTTAACTTAATAACGTTTTATTTTTAATATTATAATATAATATAATATTATAGTTTTATTTTATAATTAAAAGCTTTTTAATAATTTAAATATTTTATTAAAAAAGTTATTAATATTTTATTTTATTATTAACTATAAATAAGCTTTATTATAGCATTTTTTATAATTTTACTTAAAACTTTTTAGCTTTAAAAAACGCTTAAAAAAAGTTAATTGTTTTTTTAAAATATATTAGCGCTTTTAATAAGTTTAACTTTATTATTTAAGCTTAATGTAATAAACTTATAAATAAACCTTTTTAAATGTTAAAGTATTAATTAAGCTTATTAATCTTTATTTAAATTAAATTTATTATTATATTTTAAAAAATATAATAACTTGCTATAAATAATAATAGTTTTATAAATAATTTTTTTAAATTCTATTTTTAGTTAGTTTTTTTATAAGATTTTATATTAAATTAAACTTTTTATTAGTTTTTTAATTAGTTATATTAAATAACTTTAAATATTTTAAATTAAAAAAAAACATATTAAATTAACTAGTTAAAACTATTAAATAATAAGCTTAATAATCTTTATATAAAAGGTTGCAGTCTTGCTATTTTTTTATCTCCGCTAATTTGTTTTTAAATGTAACCAACGAGCATAGCATGCTAAATAGGCAAAGGTCCGTTAGCTTTGCCTGTTAATAAGTGGCGCGGTCGAGGGAAGAGGTCCCCGGGGCGCGCTAGGGATATGTGCCGGCGATGTCAAACAATTTGTTCAATACTAGAGCTGAGAAGCTAAAGTCTGACAGCTTTACCGCGCCTCTTGTAAAGACGAGCGTATTGTCGGGTTTGATATTGCCGTGGACAATGCCTTGGACGCGAAACTATCAGTCCTGTCTTCGCCTCGGAAGGCAGAAGGGGAAAGGGGGAGCCTAAAAGGAGCTTACTGCTCTTATGCACAGCAGCGAAGGCAGATGCGATCCCGGCGCAACATCTGCAGTCTCGTCGGTAAGTCCGCCTCAACACCCTTTCCGCACAAAAACGCCCTGGGCCGCCGAGGTCTGCTTCCTCTAGTATCATAACAGGCCGGACGGCAACGGCAGCTTCGAAACCTGCAGTCCCTAATGTCTTTAATCTCCCAGCTGATGGCGATGAGCCGGATAGTTGTTCCCATAGCGGCGTAGGCCCTCATGGCCCAACGCCATGATCTTAGAGCATATCTCGCGAAACGCATGGCCGTTGGCCGCGGCCCGAGGAGTCAACAGGCCCTTGCTAGGCGGGCGGGCAGCGTTGCTTGAAAGCAGAGACGATGTCGACAATCGCATGCGTTTGCACCACTACTCCCTGGCCCCTACGCCTTAGCGTTTCCTGCGCGATAGTTCACGAGACGCCGGTAAGATCTACGCTGCAGCGCCGCGCGCACGCGAGGCAGGAAAGGAAGCGTATATTTACTCTCCTCGTCTTCGCGCTTCTTCGATTGTACGCGAGTAGCTTTAGGGCTATCCTGCAGGCTTGTCCGCTTGCCTCCGAACGCTTGAGGTAGCGCTTAGCAGCGCCTGTTTACACCAGACATAGACATTAACATTAACACAGTGTCATGTGCCCTGTATTGCCTACGGAAAGGAGTAATATAAAATGAACTGTGGGCAGAGGCCAGGCTTTGCAGCATATTGTTCACGCTTGGAATGGAACGCGGGGAAGGATAGGCCAGGCTTGCAGTTAAGTTTTGTGTTGAGGACCTCGGGGTCCTAAGTAGGATATGAAATCAGAGAGGATGGCAACTAGCGTTAGGCCCGCATGCAACTTTCAGCCGCTGGCATAGCAGCGACTGCTTGCGGCACCCTTGAGCCGCGTCCCATCTGGAGATGCCGACCTAATACTTATAACATGTATATATATCTACAAACCAACGCTAGTAGTCTAAGAACTTTCATTTATAGGCCCCGAACTTAGTCGGGCCAAGGTTTCATTAAAGTGCCAAGCTAAGCTCTTAGTAGGCCACCTTTTATGGCATGCTATAAATGCAAGGAGAGAGAGGTGATCTACAATGTCATTTATCAGCTTACCTGTCAGCCTCTCAGAATACCTCTACTCTATCTACAGAGCAGTTAGTTACGTATTTAGCCCAGTAAAGGCCACAAGCCTCTCAGGAAGCAAAGTCTTAAATAGTCAATTAAACCGACATACCGGCTTATCGTAGGCAAATAAAATAAACACCAGCCCACAGCGGTAGGCGAGGAGGCCGCCGGTCATTGGCAGATATGGATACACCTAGGGAGAAACAACGGCGCCATCCCCAGCTGCGGCGTCAACGATCCTCCCGCGACGCTTCTCGCGCTCTTTCTCTTCGTATGCAGCGTACCGGGCGGCAGCGATGAGCAAGAGGGCCTGAGCCACGAGCAGGCACGCGAGCAGGAGCCCCCAGAACCTCGACCCGAAGCAAAGCCTAGCCCAAGGGCCCTCGTCTACTCGGTGTAAACTCCAGATGCCCTAGAAGTTTTTTTTTTTTTTTCGCGTCAGCTTCGGGGAACGGTAAATCCGGGTCTTCTGTGGGACCGGGGCCTTCGTCGCCGGAAGTGGTGTTGTGGGAAGGGGAGGGAGGGGACTGGTGACTGAGGGCGGGCGGTCATACCGATAGCACGGTTATGGGCAGGTACACGGACGCTATCCTGGTTAGAGAACTGATGTTCTTTGCCATCCTCTGTTCCCGCTTGTGCTCTGTCTCCTCGCTGACATCTGTGCTGGTCGTCGTGGAAAGTGAGGCGGCGTTTGTCTCGGGTGAAGACTCGTTGGTCGCTGCGTTGCGGAGGTTGGCATGGCTGCAGCGGCGGTTCAGAATGTCGAGGAACTAGTTTGAGTGTCAGCTAAGTAGTTTATGTGCTAAGGGGTATGGGAAAAAAGGGGAAAAGGGGGGTTGGTCAAACCAGAGACATGGTGTCGGATGCACGTTGCTGGAGATCGCCTATGCAGCAACGGTAATACTTCGCCTCTGCATCAAAGTCGTCTAGTTCTACGGTAATGGCATCCCTCAAGGCGTCATCGTCCCCGTTCCTATCTAGAAAGACTCGTATCCTTGCTTGGAGATCGGTGGTGGCGTCCAGCATGGCCGCCGCCCTCCGCAGTCCTTGCTTCAACCGTTGGAGATTCTGCCGGTCCTGAAACCGGACATCGTAGTCGTCTTCTGGCTGGATGTGATCGGCCTCTGAGGAGAAGGCCTTGGCTTCCTGTTTGTGGCGGCCCGGTTAGTTAACACTGGCCTTGTTTTTTGAAAGAAAGAACTGTCGGGTGATAGCGGGCAAAAAGGGAGTGCAGGGACGGAATGGCAGGGAAAGAGTCGTACGAATTCTTCTACTTTTGTCCTCTGGGCCGCGATGTAGCCAGCCCAATTGCGCAAGGCGGAGTTAATAAACAGGACGTGGAAGCGTGCGGCGCTACTCTTCCCGGACAGCGTGAGACGAGACACGCCTTCGGGATCGGCCAGGGCGGACTCTTTCAGGTGAGCAGATGGGTTGATGAGAATCCAAGACGACTGATCCCCGGAAGCGTGGTGACGGTGATACACGGCCGTCTGTCTAGGGGACCAGGGGTCTCCTTCCGTACTGCCATTGTTCTCGAAGAAGTGAAGCATGTAGCAAGTCTCTACTGCCGATGACGGTTGTCAGTGGCTGGCTGGGTGTCCCTGGCCTGTATTCACCGTGTCGAGGTTGGATTCTTGCTTACCGTTGCCCCCATCTGTAAGTCGACGCCTTGAGTGAAAGCCGTGCCAGGTGTTGTTGTCATCTTTGCTCTTGATATCGAAACGTAGGACGGATTCCAAGAAAAAAGGAAACACGCCAAGGGTGTCTGCGAGACTGTCGAAAAACTCGCTGGTTACCCTGAGGCGGTCCCAGGGGTTATCCTGGCGAATTACACTACTCCCCGTGTCAGAACACAGCTCGGTAGGTTAATAACGTTCGGCCGCAATATATTCATGGGGCATATCCCTACTAAAACACATCTCCCGCTGCTGGCACGGGGAGTCCGGGGGGATCCGTCCTTAAGCCCGTTCCGGTGCTCGCTAGTAGTTGCAGGCGTCGCAGAGTGTCCTTTCCGACTCCTAATTTCCGTGCTGTGAGGAAGGTAGCACTGACCTAGGTTGTTTTGCTTAAGGACTCACCAACACCTGCAATCCGAAACTCGACGTCATCATGTTCTTGAGAGAACAGGGATTCCCGACGTTCTAATAACTTTCTACGGATAGCGCTTGCGTTATAGCTGCCAAGCGAGATGTAACTGGCCCCCGCCTCCGTGTGTGGTGCTGCGGGAGGGATTACTAAGTGGTCAGACTGGGAGGCTGAGGACATGGTGCGTGGGTTCCTGCTGGGGTCGAGCGAGCAAACCCCAGTGAAGCAAGCTTCCGAGACCGAAAAGGAAGCAAGAAGTACCAAGTAAACCAGACCTTATCTTCCCGTAGACGTGTCCGTATTTATGGACGACGCTTGATGGCAACATGCGGAGAAAGGCGGACTCGGGGGTCCAGGGGGCTTGGTCGCGGTAAATCATGTGGCGCCACAACCTACAGTGCGCAGTTCGGTTAGCCGTCCGACAGTGCCCAACTCCGTAGATGGCAGGATACGCCGCGGCTGATATGCCTGCAGGCGGCAGAATTTTTCAGGCCCAATCAGTTGTCCTAATGCATATTTTGGCCCCATTCCCATTCCAGGGCCATCACGCCCGCGGGTAGACCGTATGAGCGCCTTCGTCCCTTCGCTCGGCTTCGGTCTCTCGGCTGGCTTCTGACGTACCCAGTATCATCTCGCCGCAATTCGCCAGCATGGTGACGAACACTGAAGTGAAATTGGTAAAGCAGGAACTGCCATCACAGCACTGTACCTTGACATTCTCAAGCTGAGAGCGAAACCCAGAGAATTATTTCCGGAGGTCAAGTGTAAGTGTTGTACGTAATACTCTATATTTGGTGCAGGTTCGGACGTGACATGCGAGACGCGCGAGAACGCGAGATTCGCTAGTCTTCGGTGTCTTACGTAGGGTCGCCGAGACCTCAGTCAGCTAGGTCAGCCCCTTGCGTGAACACCGAGACATTCGTGAATGAAGCCATTAAGGCAATGTAGAGATACATGTCCCCACTTAACCTATGGCAACTGGTTACCTGCGTTGCTCCGACTAACGTGCTGCTTAAGCGGCAATCTCTTGTACCTTATAGATATGCCGGCACCCGACTTATCAGGATGCATTCTTAGCTTAGCAGCTGTTAACTATGTGCAACACGCTATAGAACACCTGGGCAACTAGACATAATATAGTTACAGGTCTGGAAATTAACACTAAAGATAGTTCGCAATGCCTTCACAGAAGATAGAATCATGACGGCGCGAAATCTTTAACCGACGCCTGTTGAATGCCGCACGAAAGAGTTTGTGCCGTACGAAGGGCTGTCTAACCTCCTGACCCGAGAGAGAATCCGCGACGCTCTAAAGGCACTTAATAACCGTGTTATTAACAGAGACAAGTGTCTACAAGTCGCCCGAGATGTCCATAAATTCGGGCTCGGAACATTCGCCATCTTTCTCACCATGAAGAAGCCCGATCTCGTCTACCGTTTCTTCCAAACGACTAATATGGCAATGATCTAAGTAGCATTTTAGACAAGCGCTGCCCTATAGAGGAAGCGAGGCTAAAGCATGCGCTGGGCTTGACGCGCATTTAAAAGGACTTAAAGGGGTTGTTGGAAATTGCTTCTAAGAAGGGCAAAGTGCTTGACAGCGACCCTGGGTTTAAAAGGTTGAAGGAACAGGACGCAGAGCGCACCGGTCTATGCCAGGAATTCATGTCGGCCCAGGATATGTTCCTAAGTCGAACATTCCCACCGGGGCCGCTCCACCGCTTCTGGCTAGACTTAACTAGACTGCCCTTGTTTTGAAGGGCGAGATAGCAGGTTCAAGAGCAGTAGATCGCTCACCAAGGGGGTTTAGCAAAGTAAACAAGGAGACATTTCCCCTCAGCGTTACAAGGATAAAGCATGTAAGAAACTCCCCTGCGTTTAAGTAACTAGGGTATTAAGTTGCCCAAAGAGATACTATAGCTAACTGCTAGCCTGCCAAAGCAGGGAATGATGATTATTCGAAAGGAGTTGAAATCATAAAGTAGGGGAACTTAAAAAAACAAGCTCTATTATTCTCAACTATTGGCTGCAGCTTGCCACCCTAGCCTCCTTAAGCTGTACGGTTCGTATACATACCAAGCGAAGCATAGTTTTCTGTTCTGTAAGGCGGTTTAGGGCGATCTCGGCGCCCTGTTAGAAGAAGGGCGGCGTCTTCCCAAGTTTTAGCATGACGACGCCTTCTACCTTGCTTTCTGCAGCTTGGCATCGGCAGCAGAACATGTTTACTACTATGCTAATGGCGACCTGGGGTTGGAGATGGTTGGCTGCCACCATGATCTAAAGTCTCGGAACGTGTTCGTGGACGACGGGCGCTTTACTCTCGGCGACTTTGGGCTTTCAACCATGAAGGACAAGAGCGGCAACTCTATAATTTTGGCTTAAGGCTGCGACATGTACTTCGCCGCGCCCGAGAACATCGACTACGTCGAAGGAATAAGAGGGCAGGTGGAACCACCGGATGACATCTGGTCGCTGGGCTGCATCCTTACCAAGGTCTATACTTTTATGAGAGGTGGGCGCGATGCCGTGTGAGAGTTCAGAGACGGCCGAGTATTGGAGCAGGACTTCGGCGACGTGATCATACCCATTAAAGCCTTTCACGCCAGCCGTGGGGACTTGAAACCTGCCACCATCGACCACCTGGACGGAATGAAAGTAGTTGTTCAAGCTGAAACCGAAGCAAAGCTGGCCTATGGTAACGGGCAAAGGCCTGTACCTGAACTCGGCCTTATCTAGCTTGTGCAGGAGATGCTCACCATCGCCAGCTCCGCTCGTCCGAACATCAAAAAAGTCCCCTAAAGTTTTCGCTGTATCACGTTATAAAAGAAATCGGAGCCCGTTTGCGACGAGCTGTTAGTTTTACTATATTCCGAGAACGTCGAGTTCATCATCGAGCGACAGGTCTTCCGCAAGTAGCTTGGCCAGTTAAAAAAGGCGGCACAGAGGGGCTAACTGTACCTGCCTACCGATGCGGCCTTCGATCAGGCCTGCAAGACCCTAAACACCCTGCTTGGTGAGCTTCGCCGTCTTGCCTAGAAAAACCTCGAGTTCCCGCTCTTCTCGCAGCTATGCCGGCCTAACGAGCAGCTGCTGTCGCGCGTCGACGTGGACGGCCGCCTCTTTAGCTGGCGAGCTGTCGAGCGCAACGCAATTCCCGTCGAGCCGTGAGTCAAAGCTGCCCGACACCTCCGTGTCCAAGACTACGCTACTTTGATCGGGACCTCAAGCAAACCTACTCCGGCTCCTTGCTGCGGCCCAAGTGAAAGCACAGATAGGCCAGAAGGACAGCCAGGCCGTTCCGAAGCTAAAAAGCGCTAACATTACGCTTTTTGATCCGCCGGAGATTGCCAAGACAGCAACGGCGCCCCGGCTAGGCACGCTTAAACAAGACAGGGACGCCCGCCGTCGAGAATCCCCGTCGAGAATCCCCGTCGTTATCGAGGGGATGACCATCGACCCTAAGCGCGCGCCGCCCAAGTACAGCGAACTGTCTTGACGTCCTTAGCCTTGGCACTGCCGATACCCTCTAGGACTTCCGGCGCCCTAAACTGCAGCAGCATCCTACTTCGACATACCTAAGAAAACAAGGTAAATCCGCCTAACATATCAGTAATCCTACCAAAGCTAGCAACAGCAGCAAACAGCTCGACCTGCGTTGCCAATCTCGCCTAGCTACTAGATAACCTACGCAAGACAGTCGACCACAGGCGCAACGTCATAATCAGCCTTGACAACCGCGCGCAGCTAGCGCACGACCTTGCCCTTGCCATTTTCAACTTCCACCACATACATCGGGTAGATGCACGAGAACATCTCGTCGCACACAGTGCTATCCCTGCACGACGTTCCTCCACCAGCAGCCCGGAAGTCGCCGCCAGAAGGAACGAGACGGCCGTGTCTAGCAAACGCTACCGACGCGTCGTCCGAGCCGCGCGCGCGTACCACCACCCGGAGTACGCCGCCGGCGGCGACCGTGAGACGACGCACTACCTTCGCATTCGACTACTACCGCCTCGGCGCGGTGCTGCTAGAGCCGGGGCACTAGTGGCCGCTGCGCGAGATCGCGTAGGACCACACCGCTACGACGGCGCCGCCTTGCGGGACTGACCACGTGCTCCGACGGTGGGTGCTGTTCTTGGCGGGAGGCTATAGGCGGGGCTTATGCGCGCGCCGTGGAGGCGTGTCTGTCTGGGGTGCTAAAGGGGAGGGAGACCGTGGAAGAGGAGTCTACTAGGTTAGTGATTACGCCTCTAGAAACGCAGTTATTATATAAGTTATAAATATAAAATTTATAAAACTTTATTAATTAATAAAAGTTTAAAGTAGCTAGTATAAATAATATTAATTTTTATAATTTTAATATTTTAATAGTTTTTATATTATATTATATTATATATTAAATTAAATAATTAATAGTTTATATAGTTTATATTTAAAATAAATTTTATATTAAGCTTTAATATTAATATATTTTATAATATAATAATAGCTAGCTATAATATATTTTTATTTTATAACTTTTATTTTTTAATTTAAATTATAAACATTAATATATTTAAAATAAAAAGCGTTAATATTATAATAGTTAATTAAACTTATTATATTAAAATTATATTTTATATTTAGCTTTTTTAACTTTTTTTAATAGTTTATATAAAGTTTAATTTAAAAAAAAAACTAGCATTATAGTTAACATTTAACCTTTAAATTAGTTAAAACAACTTATTAACATAAAACTAGCAGGTAGATATAGTGTTGCTATTATAAAAAGCTGCTTAAGTAGTCGCGAGTCTTTTGCCGCTTGGCCTTGTAGTTTAACAAGGTACTCGTTTGTCTTGACCTGGTCTTTTGCCAGATCAGCTATGAGTCGAGTTTGCACACGCATCGTCTTGTCATGCCGAGAATCTAAGATCTTTTTAAGCTGTTCCGCGGCTTAGTCCTTACTTCTATCAAACAGACAGCGTCGAAAATGATTTACTAGTTTCGAAATCCCCACTATCCGTTCGATCGTGAGCGCTAAGGTGAGTTGATATCCTTGCAACTTACGTTCCTGCATTTTGAATGTGTTTTGCAGGGTAGCTTTTGGATTAATGGAGAAATCCGCTGTTAGTCTGTGTAGCCGAAGTTGGCAGCCCTAAACTATTTTAATGCTAGAATTAAGTACGTCGGCGCAGAGTCTCTTAATCTGCTAGCAGTTTAGGAGCCGAACTAAGTAGTCCGTTTTGGTCGGCATGCCGACTTGTGAGGAATACGCTTTCTTACGCTACACGGAGAATTAGCTAGTAGGCTGGCGCTTGTTTGTCCGGCCGAACTAACTGATTTATCCATTTCCCAGTAGATATAGTCGGTATACCCCAGCTATGTTTGTATGAGGTGGGCGATGATGGCGGCGTGTATGTTAAGCGAGCGAGTGACCGGATGGTCTCGACTCCTTGCGGAGGACCTAAGACAGCGCTCAATCACCGCCAGCAGCTCCGCCGAAGGCTGTAGCAGCACCCAAGTGGACACGGGTGTTTTTTGGTCAAACCTCTAGTACACGCCGGTCTGCCTGAGCGACCATGGACGAGCTTTCAAGCGGTAGTTGCGTTGGAAGAATCTGATGTTGTAGTCGAACTCTGTAGACTGACTCTCAGTATCCGCGTGCTTATTACAGTCCCTGGGGGTGGTCTGTACCTTCCTCGGGTATATTCGGATCGTACCGCCAGCGAAACCCATGAACCGTCCGCGTATCGTCGTCCGTTCGATACCCGAAAGCTCAAACAAGATCCCAGAAGTGCGAGTACGGTGTGAGCTGCCGGATGACATGTTGGAACACTGCTTTGTTTACTTGTAGACGGCTCCATGTGTGATTTTGGCGCACGATGCTGGAGAGTAGCAAACATTACCCATCTGGGTGAAACCCGCAGGCTGAGATCACAACTCACACGAATAGTTCGACACTGTTCTCTCTCACTGTCTTGGCCGCGGTCAGAGATTGCGGGAACGAGAGGCCTTATACACCTTGTACATACCTGAAGATCGACAAGCGCGGCAGTACCTTCAAGAATTATTTTAGAAACTGAGACTCGATGAGTAAGTATCGTTCATTTTAGTCACCGAAGGGGGGTTGTTCAGCAAGTCAACTGTACCTCTATCACTATCCATCGTTTGGTGAGACCGGACGATCCCGATCTTGGTAGAGCTGCTGCTAAACAGCCATTTGTTGTTGGCAAAAAGATCGTCGGAGTCCTGGTCCATTATGGTAGCGCAAGCAACGATAATACTGTGTCCTAAATCAAAGTACAAGAATATAGGAACAACAGCAACCAATTCAACTAGATTCGAAATATGTCCTCATCTAGTATCTTTAGAGTCCTATGCGTCTACGTGCCGGCATCGCCCATATCGCTATTTTCTAGACGTTGGGGGACTGGGGAAGGTCCTGGGTGCTCCCCTGCCGGCCGCCCTTTTTGTAGGCAATATTTCTACAGATCGTATTACCTTTATGGTTATTGGACGCCCCGGTTTGTCAACCCGGCATACGTATGAACACGGATGAATGCCTAGCAGGCGCTGTAAATGAGTGCAGGTAAGCACGTCACCCTGAAGATTTGGCCTATCATTTGCGTTGTATAGTACCCCTGGCCAATTAATATACCGCTGACTGCCTCAACTGCGGCGAATATGAGGAGCAGGAGGGGAGATACTTTCACGCCACAACCATTAAAAAGGCGGCCATATCCCTTGCGCCCCTATCCCTCCCCTATCGGCTTCTTCCCCTCTCCCTTAAATCCCGCCTCTCTTCCCTACCTCTTCTCTCTTAGCTGGAGATGTAGAAGCACCAAAAATCATGAAAGATATGCTAGGCAACGCTATATAGACTATTAACGCAAAATATGTAGACAAGGAGAAACTAAAGATGTTATTAGCGGAGCTATTTCCTTAACGGTCATACAACTACAAGGCGAGCCTTCCTTAGACCTGCCGTGAATTGGAAACGAGACTGACGTGTGTATGGTTTCTGGATACAGGCGATGTCGGGCTCAACATACTAAGAAGGATCACACGTGTAAGCTCTATCTGGCTCCCAGTCTCCATGATAAGGACAGTCAACTGACCTTTGTTTTGGAAGGGCGAGGAGAGCAGGATAAAGATATAGTGATTCCAAATCAAACACTGGGATCAATATGCCGCGATCCACGTATCTTGGGGTCCTGGCCGACCTGGAGGCTAGAAAAGCGACGTCCAGTGGCAATCACTTTATTCCAGACTCCATGTTCGAAAGGTACATCAGGAACACGCCAGATAATGAAAGGAGGCATGATACCGCCACGTCGATGATAGAAAACGCATACCCAGGCTGGTCGCCGCAGGTAGACGATCCCGGTCCTATTATTGATTGTAGGTTGAGGGTTTTCACGGCACTTTTGATAGCCGAAGCAGAGCATCTCCTGCCCGTTTCCGGAAAAGGGGGAAACTGGACGATGCAAAGTTGCCCTTCGCCGAGAAAGAGTCGCGGCTTTTCCTCCCGAACGTGCCCGAAACCAAGATAAGGCGTATCCATGACAAGCTCATGTTGCTCAGTGCGCTTCGATTGCAGCAAGAAATTCCCGATACCTTTGGATACGCGCAACCTTTACCATTCATTGAAATAGCACCTACGAGAGGGAGAGGTAGAAATAGCGAAACATATGCTGTGTGGGTGCCCCTCGAACACTTAGAGCACCAGATGGAGAGCACCCCCCGGTCCAGCCTCCGTCTCGACAAATGGGGAGATTTCAAGGAATCAATCAGCCGCGTAGAACTCGTCCACAAGAAGGTGATTCCCGATGTTGGGATGGTAGAAAAGAAAACCCTAGAGCGACTTCCGCCGCATCCGAGCCTGGTTCGCCCAATCTGCGTTTTCGAAGTCCTCGGGCGGGATGGGGAGAAGCCGGAGAGCGTGAATTTCCTCTTCCCCAAGTTTGATTGTAGTTTGAGAGATTTCCTTTTGGGGGAAAGATGCGAATGGGGGTTGCTGGCCTTCATTTCGGCATTCTCGGGGCTTATGGACGGACTCGCGTCCTTTAGCGAGATAAGGTCAGCAAATCCTGCGACCCAAGTCCGTGACATCGGTGTTCACCATGATGTAAAGCCGGACGATATACTCGTGGACGAAGAAGGAGAGAGGCTAGTTCTAGGCGACTTTGGGTCCGCGATTGTAGGTAATGTTTACGGTCCTGAACGGCGATCGGCAGACCTTATGAATTCATATCAGGCCCCTGAAGCCTCGACGGGGGAGAGGGGCGATCACGGCCTGAAGAAAGACGTCTGGGCAATGGGATGCATTTTAACTGAGGTGGTTGTTTACGCTTCAGATGTTAGCTCGCATAACGTCGACGAGTTTAGGAAAAGCCGATAGGACGACTACAGGAGGTGTCGTTTCTTCCACCGAGAAGGTTAACTGCATCCAGAAGTCACGAGAAGACTATCGACTGTCTCGGACTCTTTGCGCGCTGTGATCTACAACATGCTAGAGATAACTCCGAGCAAACGACCTTCTGCTAGGACGGTGGCTCAAAACTTAAAAGCAATAGTCTCGGACCCGAGCAGTAGTAAGGCACTGTATATGGAGAGCGGGAACCCCTCCTAACTCGGACTCACCGAGACTCCGATTCTATTGCCTCTTGGCGTCCTACGTAGCTAAGGCTTTCGAGACGGAGAACACGAGGGCCGGGAGGGTGGGGACCATGTCTACTTACAAGGAGCAAAGCTAAACGTAGATGTTATGTTTATCTCGAAACGATTGAATTTGAAAACGATGCAGGACAGGTACCCCAGGAGGATCAAATGCCTATAGAACGGCCAGAGCAATCACTACTATGTCCGTAAACGGGCAGCTTCGTCCTCATCGAGCACGATAATAGAATACAGAAAGAATCGTAACATAGAAGCCCTAATAACCATCTTTGCGGCTTGCATTGTCAAGTACGCGCAGCAAGCAGATGCCAACTATTACATGCTATACCATTTCCATAAACGCACCGAGAATGCAGCGGAAAGAAAAAACATGCCGTTATCCTTAGCGGAAAGCCTGGTGTCTCAGCTGGTGCTGTGCAGCCCATACGATAGAATGCCAAGGCTTCGGGCCTGTCTGGACAGCCAACAACGAGACGTGGAACAAATTATAGACGCGTTCGCTTGGGCTCTTACAGCGGCATCTGAATCACAGTCTTTTATTATTATCCTCGATAAGGTGGTGGGCTACGGAGATGAGCTCGGCATGTGGCTGCAGATGAAGCCTATCGTCGATCCCCTTGCTCGGTTAATCCAAGAATCAAACAGCAGCCGCCCCGGCCACAGCCCACGCATCAAGCTCTTCATCAGCGCGGCCGTATGGCCTGGCGGCAAGCGGGACCAGTGGGACATCTCAGCGCAGGGCACGGTGTGGAACATAAGAAGTGCTGTTTATGACAAAAATATAGCTTTAGACAGCTTTTGGAAGAGGAACGTGCCCTAATGGTTCTGTAGTTAAGTATGTGGTAGTGACCAAGTCCTAATATGTCTTTACAATATGCGCATTTAAGAAATAATTCTCTCGCTATAGTAGACACGTATAAGATAAATAAAGTAGTTATTTAGCTATTGTTAAGAATAGGGTTTATATGTTACGTGACCTCGGTTTTAGTACTGTTTGCAATAGAACATTCTATAGTGAAAAGACTCCCTAGTAATTAGTTATATCGCCGTTATTGTATTCTAGGTCTGGATCAATTTCCTTGCAGATAGGGTATCCCTTGCTAGAGTCTGGCTTGTTTCCGCTTCGGCGGAATCTATCCCATTAACAGCAAGCCTTGTCAAGATGCCCAGTCTCGATGAGGATATAGTCCCCGTTTTGCAGCTTTGCTGCCTCTCTCCTCTTTAACTCTGCTTCGTAAATCTCGTCCCGCGATATCGAGGTCCTCGAGACCGATTGGGCCTCTTTCCCCGCATCCCTTGATCTGATCTTCAATGCATCGTAGATGGCCAGGCTAGCGGCGGATCGCAGCATATGCTGGATCTTGCGACCGCTCTAGATTGCCTGGGGCCTTCCGGCTTCAGCGCCCGTCCTTCCGTCGGCAGCTAGCTCCTCCTCATACAGGCTCTCCCACCATCCGGAAAGGTTAGGCCCCATCTTGATTTTGAGGTCCTTGGCTTCACTCTCCGAGACATACCTCTGGAGCCGCGTTTCCTTGCAGTACCTCTCCTATGGGTTCTTGATGGCCACCTTGTTCAGATGACCGCGGAGTCGATGCTGCCGACGTTGGTCGTGAGTATCATGATGCCCGGGAACCAGTCCAGCTGGCGAAGAAAGACCCCGACCACGCTGTTGTATTTGATTAAGTCATTTACGCAGGCGCGGAGATATACGTCCGCCTTGTCAAGAAGCATGATACAATTCTAACGCCGACTATGATTGGAAATCGTGTTCAGGCTCCTTTCGACGTTGTTGGTTTCCTTGCCTAGGTCGCTCCCTGTTATTGAATAGAGGGGTCTTTGTAGCTTCGCAGCGAGTGCTTCAGCGGTAAAAGTCTTGCCGATGACAGAGGATCCTTACAAAGGGATAATGCAGCCCACTCCTTTTCCTGGCTAGATGCCCAAGGTGGGCGCTCCTTCTCCATAGCGGCCACGAACGGCCGCCAGCAATGCTCTCTTGTCGCCCGTAGGGAGCTGCGGCTCCGCCTATGCACTGTTGTCCCAGACAGGATCCTTGAGAAATCGAAGCTCGAATAGAATCCATTTTCGACCCGAGAAGACAAAGCCAGATGCGATGCGGGGGAAAAGTACAAAATTCTCAGCGTCTATTGATTCGGCTTCTTCCGGAGACTTGAATTTGTCTAACCGAGGAAGAAGTTTAGGCAGTTTCCTTTGGAAGTATTGGTGATCGAGGGAGATATCGTCGGATATCGAATCTAAGACGTAGGCTTCTATACTATCAAAAGACACCCTTTCCGGGTACTCGGTCACCTCTCTATCATCACCAGGATAAATATAGAGTGATTTAATCCTAGGTAGTCTTGCCCCTACTCCGCCCTGCCCTGATGGAAGGCGAGCTTCTGTACCAGCTTGCTTAAGGTTAATTATGACTTCGGACCGGAATTGCGTAAGTGATCGTCAGCACTAAAAGCCTAAGCAAAGCTGTTGGCGTGGTAAATGTAGTAAGAAAATAGGTATTTACCTCCTACCTTTTGTTATCTTCGTCTCTACCGACACTATCTAAGAACTTTACCATCCCTTGTCGTAGTTGCGAGTACATTCGCCCTTCTTTCTTTAAGCGCTCTATCTACTCGCCGAAGCTGTCGTCTGGAAAATGCGTCTGCGGCTCACAGTACTTCCACGGAAGTATCTTGAGCTCACGCACGGGACGTTCGCCCTCCTACGGGGGTATCGCAAAAGCGGCTTCTACAAGCTGGATCTCCTTTCCCGTCGATTCGAGCCAGAATGCTCGCAGGCAGAAGAGATTTTCGCGTCCCCGGCAGCCCCCCGATGACATTTTTGGGTTTAAGTAATACTGGGTTAACGAGGGACGTCGGCTCGTTATTATTCAAAATCGCCCGGCCAGCCCCATATCTTATGATCTTCTACAACTGGTGTATGTTATGTAGTCTTGATCCTATTAAGGCGATGTCGCCGGCGTTGAATAATAACTACGGATGATCAAACAAGATGTTAGGGCGGGTACGGTTGCAGAGCTCGCGACGGATCGTGAACGTCGATTCTAGGTGGACCTTGAAAAGTTTTTGAAGGAGCTTAGCTAGAGTACGGCCCTCGTCAGACAGAAACTTATTAGAACTAGTTGATTGGTGGACTGGCCGGAATAAAAAGGCTTTAGGCCTTCAAGGGTTAAATTGAGCACCAATCCAATGTAATCAAGAATAGCTTCCTTATATCGAATAAACAGCTTGAATGGGTAGAGGAACAACACAGATACTTCTCCCCAAATGTAAGCAATGGATGGGACAGGTGGTTTTAGCGATATTGTAGTACCTGTTGCCTCCTCCAAGAGCTCTAGAAGTAGCGGGGAACGGATCCGGATTCTGCTCGGTGTTGCAGCCGGAATACTTATCAAGTAACCGATGCTTGAGGAGAAGAGTCTACGGTTTGGCTTTCTTGTGTGCTAAGAGCCGAGGTCAGGCTGGAGCACTTCTATGGCGAAAACTCTGCCCGTGCGATGGTAAAAGTCCTCCTCTGCGTCATTCACTTCAATGTCCAACTCGGGATAAAGGATATTTTCTACTGGTGGAGGTGCTCTAGTATTGGTGTCCTGACTGGCTGGCTGCGAGGGCTGTCCTAGCGATGACGGAGACCCCGCTGGAGTCACGGTGCGCTGAGGTTCAACAGTGCTCACGCCATCGCTGACAGGAAAGGGGACCTTAAACAGGCCCTAGAGACGTACAGTAAAGCTACAGATTATATGCTATAACTCGAGCATATTAAGAAAAGAAAAGTCGTCGATATAATAGCATAAGTAACTAGAAATAAAAATTAAACTGTTTAATAATTAAAAAGATTAAAAAACATTTAAAAAGTATATAAAAAAGTTGTTTTATATTACTTTATAATTAAATTATATATTAAATAAAAGCTTATTATTAATATATTATATAAAAATTTAATATTTAATAATAATTAAATTTATTTTATTATAAATTAAAAGCTAATTAAAATTATTATATATATAATATTAAATAATTATAACTTATTAATATATTTAATTTAATTATTTAATATTTTATTTAATTTTTTTTAATTTTTATTTTATTATTTAATAAATATAATTAGCTTATTATATAATAGCTAAAGTAAATAAAAATAAATAAATTTATTAAATAATAAAATAATAATAAAAATAATAATAATATAATAATATATATAATAAATATTATTTAATATAAGCTTGCTTTTAATAAAATTTATTTTTAAAAGCATATTAAATAATTTTTTTTGTTTTATTTTAGTTATAAGCTTTTTATATTAAAAACAAGGGCATTTGCGTTGCGCCTATTGCTTAAACAGACGTTGCTCTCGCTACAGCTACGCCACAGCCACAGCCACAGCATAATTCCTTTCATCCCACTCGTGCGGCCCGTCATCCTCCTCGTCCTTCCCCCCGCTGTCCTCATCCCGCCGGGCAGCAGCCGCGCCATTGTTCCGGTTATAGCGCAGCGGAGACCGCTGTTGCGCTAGCGCTTGTTGATGTCTCCCTTTTTTTGCTGCGCCGAAGTACCTAGATGCGGATGCGGACACCAGAGGAATGGCGTCGCGCGCTGCTGTTAGCGTCCGTGGTGGCGTGCTGGCTATGTTGCTTGTCTCTCTGGTCTTCTTCCCTTTGCTTTTCCCCTTGCTTTTTTGCTTGGGCCTGTGCTGGTTCCTGCGCCCGTGTCTGTGTCTGTGTCTACAAGCAATTGTCGCTGTTGTTTTTTGCTTTTTTCTTTGCCGGCGATGGTGGCGCTCGTGATAGTAATCGTGATTGTCGTCATGGTCATGGTCATGGTCATGGCCGTCGTGTTCGTGGTGACGGTGCTTTCCCCTGCCTTTGCCGCCGCGACTCTTGCTACCAGCACCCACAACTCCGAAGGGGGAAGACGCCGGGGGGTGTTGCGAGTGCCGTCCTCGCAACTCCGTCTCTGCCGCCGCCGCCGTCGCCTGCGGTTGGGGACGAGCGCCCATCCGTGAACCGCACGCTCCTACTCGCCCTATTCTTCTTGTTCTTTTGCTGCCGCTGCCACGGTACGCGTGCCTGTGTCGTCTTCTTCTCCTTCATCATCTCCGCTGTATTGTTCATCTTCTTCACGTTCCTGTACCCGCCGGGATTGTATCGCGGATTCTCGTCCCCCTTTCTCCTCCTTCCTCCCCTCCCATCCCCTGTGTCCGGTCAAGTGCATCTGGATAATGTCCGCAATCTCCCCGAGCACGGCCGGCGCCGCGTGCCAGTCGCCGTGGTCGGTGGGATACGCGTTCATGTGCCCGTCCAGCACGCTAATGTTGAGGCTCACGCCCGACTGCATCGCGTGTACCACCGCTTCGTCGACGCTTCGGACGTTATGGTACGATGGCGCGTTGGCGTTCGGAGACGCGGACCCCTCGCTGCCGAACGTGTCTCTGGATCTGGACTCTCCGTTGTCTGACGGCGCGAGTGGCAGCGAACCCGAAGATGAAGAGGAGAGTAACGAGATTGTTTCGACTGCTTGTGTGGGTTCCGTCTTGCCTTGTTCTTCCTGTTCCTCTTGTCGTGATCCCTGTCTTGATACTACTGGCTGGGCTGGGATTGGCGGCGATTCTTTGCCTGCTGATCGGCGCGATGCCTGTCCTGGTGGCCGATCCGACTACGACGATTCATCTGGCGGAGGAGCGGCCATGATCTTTCTGAATGTCAGTTCTCTGGCCAGCCAACTCCACAGGAAATACTGTACCACTTACTTCCAGACGGAAATAGTTCTTGTTTGCAAACACTTGAATACACTACTCGGATTGCCTGTGTATATTCATTAGGCCTGTGTAGCTTGGTAAGACCTTCCGCCTAACTGACCTATTACACCTTAAGGTTGTGTAGTCCCTGAACCCTTCCCTGTCAAGGGGATTCAACCACACCTTTATCCGTCAGTAAGGATTAATTGGTCTTCTTTATCTCTCGCGGAACTGTAGATAGATCTAAAGAAAAGAAGGAAGCTAGTGCTCTCACAGGGAGTAATTACTAAAAGTGTATGCAGATGCTCTAAAGTTTAAGTTCTAGCTTATAAGCAGAGGGGATAATTAGTGCTATTTATACATAGGATCACTTAGGATGTTGTTTATCCGAGCCTAAGGCTCTGTTGTATCTATTTATGTATCTATGATATTAGTAGCATTGCAATAAGGCAGGTAAGATAAGTTAAAAAAAATCAAGTTACCTTTTTATACTAGATTTTTTTTTTTGCAAGTAAGTAGTGTATTGCATTACAGTGTAGTGCGTTAGATTGCAGTTTAGTATGGTAGATGTAATACATTGCATGTGTTGCCTCCTATTTTTAAAGGCATAGAGATTTTTAGAACGTTCACGTTGTCTTATCATTTGGTCTGTTTGCCTGCGGGTGCATCAGAATCTGTTTGTATGTATGATACTCGGTGAGGCAATTAGGCCTGTCTATGCCTCTGCGTCCGTCTGTCTGTCTGCCTGTCTGTTCGTATTGGTTTGGTTTGGTTGAGTTGAGTTAAGTTGAAAGGACTAACGGAATGGTAAAGTTTGGCCTGGGATTTTTTATTCCCTCTGTTTCCCTCTCTCTCCCTTTTTAATTTCCTTCTCTATCTCTCTTTCTCCTCTCTCTTACACTTAGTTACCTAGTAATTTACTCATAGGTGTGCTCGCGCTCATGCTTACACTCAAACATGACCACTTGCACATAAATACACCTATTTACTTACTTACTTCCACACGAACGAATCAACAAACTTACAAAACCTCTAAACATATAAATACGTCACCATCTCATACCTCTCTCTCGCGCTGCAGTTCCTCGCAGGAAACCCCAAATCCATCCGGCCAAGCACCAGCCGTTCCAACAAACCATCCACGAAGGAGAAATCTCAAGAAACCAATCACTGAGTCATCATCCATCGTGTGCTCGGGACTAACCCCCCTTTCCCCTTCCCGGAAAATAGAAGGCACCCGCCTAGCGGACATAATAACCAACACGTCGACCCGGATCCGCTGGTGTCCGCGCGCCGAGCGCGCCACGCAGGCGCACCTCATGCAGCACCGCCTGCGCCGCGCCAGCTTCCTGGCCTCGTCCCGGCCCTTCTTCCTCCCTGTACGTACTGCCGAAGCTAGTGCCGGCCCTCAAGTAGCGGCTCACGCGGCTCGTCTCTTGGGAAGGTACGCGGAGAAGGTGCGCGCGGATCCGTGGAGGTATAAAGCGTAGATGAGGATGCGGTGGCTTGATATGAGTTTCTTTTCTTTGGGGTTGGGTTTCTTTTTGTTGCTTGCTTGCTTTTAGAGGAATTTTTGGTTGGTCTTGGTTTAGCATTGCTGTTTTCGCTGTTGCTGTTCCCTTATTATATAATCTTATCTATGCTTTTACTTATGTTTACACCTTGTTATTTTCCACCCTACCTATGCTGTCTTACTTCCTTTCCCTTCCTTTTATAGGTGTTAACTACAAACCCTGTTTATCCTGTCTTTCCTATACTTTACTAACTCCACGCGTTCCCGCGCAGGAGAACTGGGACGGTGACACCACGAGCCAGAGCGACGCCGCGCCGTCCGGCTGGCTGGCTAGCTGATCTCGATGCGGACTTTGACATGGAGGATGTCGCGTGAGAGAGACGTGCCTGTCTACCTGCTTCCGTGCATGCGTGGCTGCTTGCTTACCCATCGAGCAGCGGCTATGACTGGGCGGTTTGGTGGTTTGGTGGTGGTGGCTGGCTGGTGCCCGGGACTTGTTGTCGCGGCGATTCTCTGTTCGGTACTGTGTTGATATTATGGGATGACTTTTGGAATTGGGTTGCAGGGTTGATACTAGAAGGTAAGAGAGAAAAGGGAGGGAATAGGATGAGATGAGATGAGATAGGTGCTATCTGTACAGCAGTCTAAGATAAAGGCGGAGAAATAAGGAGATGAGTACGTCAGAGTTTAACATATAATAGGAGTTTAAGGCTAGGAAAAGGCGGTTTTATGTTTGGATATTCCTTTAAAAATTATAATGATAACGTTATCTATAAGTTAATAGCACATTTAAGTTAATAAAACACTTTTTAACATTTTTTAACCTTTTTTATTTATTTATAGATTTTAACTAACTATAATATAGCTTATAAATTTAATAAAGCTAATTTATAGCTAGTAATTACTATTAAAAAACGCGACTTTTTTTTTTTTTTATAAGCTTATAATAATATATAACGTTTTTATTAATATTTTTTATTAAAGATTTAATAATATATAACTATAGCATATTATAAACTAAATATATTAAAATTTTATAATAGCTAAAAAAAATATTATTATTAAATAAATAATTAAATTAAATTTGCAAGCATTTTTACTTTAGCTTTAATATATTAAAAAAATAGCTAATATTTTTTAATATATATATAATATATTATTAGTTAATAAAAACTAAATATTAAATTTTATATATTAATAATTAAACTTTTATATATATTTAAATTATTAAATTAATTATTTATAAGCTTTTAATAAAAATTTTATAAGTTATTATAAATAATTTAAGCTAATAGTTAATATAATTATAAAATATAATATTATAAATAAAAATATATATAACTTTAATAAAATAAAGTTTTTAATAAATATAATTATAATAAAAATAGTTATTATAAGCTTTAAAAAATATAATAAGCTTTAATAAGCTTAATAAAAAAGCTAAAAATAAGTTATAATAATTTAAGCTATTAACTTTTAAAGTTAAATAATATTATTATATATTATTTTTATAAATAAAGTTTTTTTTATATTTTAATATTATAATAATATTTTATTAAGTAATTAAAAGCTTAACTTATTTTTTAATAGCTAAATAACTAATAAAATAAATATTAAATAAGTAAAACATTTTAATTACTATATAAAAAGTTATATAAAAAGTTTAAAATATTTTTTAGTTTTTAATAGTTATAAAAGTTATTACTTAATAAAATTTAAAAAATATTATAAAAACTATAATATTATTACTTTTTATATGCTTGCTTATTTATTTTATAAGCTTTAATTTTTTAATTTAATACTTTTTAATATATTAAAATATATTTATTTTATATATATTAAAGATTTAATATAATAGCATTAAACTTATATTATAAAAAAAGATTTTTTTGCTAGGTTTTTTAAAGTATTTATAGCTGCTTTTATAAAATAAAACATTTAATTAAGTTTTAAAGCATTTAAATTTATTTTTTTAAATAGTAATAAAGTTATTTTAACTTTAAATATTATAAAATTTAAGTAAATACTTTTTATTAACTTAAAATTACTTTTTTTAATTTAAACTTTAAAAACGCTTATTAATATTATTAAAGCTAAACAATAATTAATTTTTATTAAAACTAAAGTTAAAAATTATTTTTTAAGCTTTTTAATAAAGATTTTTAATTTTATTAACTTAATTATAAAAGTTATATATAAATTAATATATAAAAATGCTATTTTATGCTAAAAAAACAAAAAGCTTTAAAAAACTAACTATATTTTAAGCAAACGTTATAAAGCTAAAAATAAATATTTAAAAAATAAAAAAGCATTTTATTATAATTAAAAAAAAATATAATAATTAAATTAAATAATAAAAATAAAAGTAATTACTTAGTAAAAAAAGCTTAAATAAATTAAAAGCGTTATAATATTTATAGCAGCATAAAATATAATATATAAACTTATTAAATAAATATAAAAACTTTTAATAAAAATAATTTTAATTAATTTAAATTAATTTTATATATTATAGTTAATTTATTTTTATTAGCATATAATAATTATTAAAAAGTATTTTATTAACTTAAATATACTATTAACTTATAAATAACGTTAATTTAATAGCATAAAAAAAAGTAAAAGCGCATTATAAGTTAAATATATAACTGTTATTATTTAGTAAGCGTTACGTTTGTAATTAATTATATTATTATTTGTAGAGACGGGATATGTTCTGCTTGTTCTGCTTTATAAAACTACGAAGGGAATCGATTTATTTATGCAGATGTATATTAGAGTAATCCTACGCTAGCTTTGGCTATTCATTAACACGTACTCCGAATACCCATCTTAACCCTGGGAATACTTCCTATTTTATCACGTCCACAACATACCCTCGCCAGATAAATACCAGAGTACACCACCGTCTACCTCCTAGATAATCCCAGGCTTCCCACACAGGCGTCCGGTTTCGAAGCGCCAAGATTGAATCCCGTTTATTCCGCGGCAAAGGACCGCATCGCGCCCGAGAGACCTGCGCCGCGGCAGCCTATGACAACTCACTACACAAGGTGCAACGAGCAGTACAGTAGACGGAAGACAGGGGAGGTATATAACACGATACGACATGATATAACATGACATGATATGCTTTGCTATGCTATGCTCTAGACATCTGCACAATACGGCCGCAAAGAGTAAAATGCCTTCTACTAATTACTATTTACACATTACAGGCCGTAGCGTCAAGGTCAATTAGAGTATCGCTTTCCCTGACTGCGAGACCTGTCGAAAACGCGGAGCCCGGCCGCTGCGCACGTCTTGGCCATCATTGGTACATGCATGTAGGAAGGATGCGTGCAGCTAGACTAGTTGGGGCGTTTGCATCGAAAGCTGAAGAGGTGTGGAGGCTTGACTTGGTTGGTCTGTCGGTCTGTCTGTCGGTCGGTCTGTTGGTTGGTCTGTCGGTCAGGCGGTTGACGGCGCTGGGTCGCAGGTAGGTATGCGACGACTGGTCTACAAACGGCCTTGCGGAAGAACTTGGATGTAGCCTGTAGCAGAGGAATTTACTTTGGTAGAAGCTACTATTTCCGCACGGATTTGAGCGGATGTAGGAATATATATCTTGGCAGCAGCGCAACTGAGACGAGGCAACGATGGGAGACGGAAGCGGGGGAGTTGGGTATGTTGGATTGAAGGCTGTGTAAGCACACTTGTTGGATCGTGAGGGCGAGAGTGTCGCGTCTAAGGCGGCGTTTGGGGCCGGGTGATTACAGCGAAATCTGCGATGAGAAGTGTATATGCATGTGTATGTATGTATATAAGAGAGAGAGAAAAAGAGGGAGAGAGAAAAAGAAAGAGAGAGAAAAAGAAAGAGAGAGAAAAGAGCCTAAAGCCAGAACAAAATAAATACTATAATCATACCGCCGCCCGTAATACAGCAACTTTTCTTCTGCGTTATGATAACACAAGCCAGTTAGCAAGCCAGATAAATAACCTTGCCGCTTCACTGTTATGACTCGGGCGGGAACAGTTACACTTTACGCCGTAGTTAACCGTGTGATTCCCGTGCACACGTCTATCATCACTCTGCGTCCAGCCTCAGAGCAACAACGGCACCTCCTGTGTGTCTAGGACTTATCTCTCCTCTAGAGAATTGCCCCCTATCTTCTCCCCTTGTTCTGCCTTATCCTATATTTTAGTTAACCTCATACACATCCCTCGCAAACTCAAGCGTGCACCTCGTCTCGCTCTTACGCGCCTCGGCCCCGTTCGCCTGCAGCACACCACCACCGCATCCTCA
This sequence comes from Xylariales sp. No.14919, assembly GCA_002003505.1. Lineage (NCBI taxonomy): Eukaryota > Fungi > Ascomycota > Sordariomycetes > Xylariales > Xylariales sp. No.14919. The sequence continues at coordinate 94,249 of BDMC01000079.1, read as the reverse complement.
CTTTCCACGCCTTCCTCCAGCGCGCCCTTCGACACCTGCGTCGGCGCTGAGTTCCTCCGCACCGGCTTCTCCTCCCCTTTCTCCCCTTTCTCTTCCCCGCGTCGTCCGCGGCCGTCCGCGCCCCTGCTACCGGCGTCCCGAGCGTCCGCAGGCGCCCTTACACCCCCGTATACCGCGTGCGACCGCGACGACGCTGCGTTTGCGCCTGTGCTGGCTGTGCTTCGCGCCGCCCGGGCTTCCGTGAGGTATTGGGGGGTGGAGCGCTCTTCGCTTGCGATGGCGGTGCTGCTGGTGCTGCTGGTGCTGCTGCCTTCTCCTTTGCTGCTGTTTGTGTCGGTATTATTGTTGTTATTGTTAGGATGGTTGTAGTTATGCCTACGACTTCTCTCTGTCTTCCTTACCACCTGATTCGTAGCCTATAGATTTACTGCCCCTTTCTTCTTTCTTCTGCTTCTTCGCCCCATCACTACCACCATCCTTTGCAAAAAGATCCACAACAGTATTGTTATACACCTCAACAGCACAGACCCCCACAAACTGCGCCACCACCGTTAGTCTCCTCCTACTACGCCCACAGCGCCAGCGCCACCGCCACCGTCCACGCCTTCCCGCCGCCCGACGCCCCGTACATCACGATTGTCACGTGGCAGCTGCCCGCGACCGCGGCCGTCAGGTGCGATATGACTTCTGTATCAGGCGCCGAGGATCCGGTCGAAGGTGGTGAGGCGCCCGTCGCCTTCTACGGGGACGGAGTTTGCGCCTTGGAATTTTAGCACCGTGGGCGTTGTTGTGTTGTTATTATCGGGGGAAGGGGTAGGAGAGGAAGAAGAAGAGGCTGCTGAAACAGGACGCAGTGGCGGTACCGTCTCGAACGCCCCGCCTCGCGCGGGCTTGCGCAGCAGCGTCTTTGCCTTTGCTTTTGCGGGTGCGGGTGCGGGTGCAGGTGTATATAATAATAAGAGTAGCGCCAACAAAGCTTCCTCTGGCAAGTCGTACACGGTAAAGGCGCTAGGCTCATCGCTCTCAAAGTCCGATGATCGACACCAGCGCCCCCGCTCTCGCTCTCAATGCCTATCTCCTCGACCTCACTTCGCACTTCCTCCCGTCCTATTTCACCCTGAACTTATGGTGAAGAAACAGATCCATTCCCTGCACCTTCACCACTTTTGCCACCACCGCCACCACCATCAGCACTCCTCTCCACATCCCCCATCATCCCCCAGCCCCCGCTCCAGCCCCCCCTTCACCACCAACCGCCGTCTCCACGCAACAACCTCGCCCTCAAGCAAGCGACACCGGTCCTCCGCGGGCCCCGCTCCGCGACAAACTCGCGCAGCTGCCGCACGACCGCACGCACATGCATGGCGTTACGACGAAAGCGCCCGCCAGGATGCGGCCAAGCCAGGTCGCGTCCGCGGGCAGGTTGGAGAGGGTTTAGAGGTGATTTGGTGGCGGTGGTGGGGACGGTGGGGGTGATGGTGGCATTTTGGATGATTGTGAGTGAGAGGGATTGGGATTGGGGTTGGGATGGGAATTGGGAGGATGGCTAAGGGGAAGAGGGAGGTAGTACTAGTTGCGATAGTGTAAGATACGTAAGAGAGGAGAGTAGAGGTGAGGATTCAAGGCTGGTGATATTGCTTCTTTGCTGCCTGGTTTACGTGTGCTTGCCTAGGATGTGCTCTGCGCTTTATTTGCGGTAAACTATTTATTTTACTTTACAAAAAGTACTAGCTAATAGTAAACCGCGCTTAAAAACTATAAAAGTATAAATATTTATTTCTTTTTTTAATATGTTATTATAAAGTTATTAAAAGATAAAGCTAATTAGTTTTTAAATAATAATATATTAAAATATATATTAATATTAAAAACTTAAGTTTATTAAAAAAACTATTAAATTATATTTTAATTATACCTTTTTTAGTTTAATTTAAAATATTTTATATTATTATAAAATTTTTTTTAATTATTTGCTTTTTTTTAAAAAAAATTTTAAAATTTTAAAATAATTAAAGTTAATAATTAATATTATTTTTTTAAATAATAAAATAATAATAATTTAACGTTTATTTATTTTAAAATTTTATTTATAATTAAGTTTTTTTATATATATTTAATTTTTTATTTTATTTTTTATTAACTTTAATTTTAAAACTTTTTTATTTTATTTATTTATATAAAAAACTTTTTTTTTAATATAATAATAAATAATTTATTTTTTTATAATAAAATATTATATTATATTATATAATTTAATTATATATATTATATTATTAATTGCTTTTTTATATATTTACTTTATTTTTTTTATAGTTTATTTTAAAAAAATAAAAAAATAATAATTATAATAAAATAAATAAATAATTTATTAACTATAAAAATTTTTATAATAAGCTATTATTTTTAAATATAATAAAAAAAATTTATTATTTATAAAATTATTTTTTAAAGTTTATTTAATAATAAAACTATTAACTTTAATTAAATTTAAGCTTAAAAAGTAATTAAAACTTAAAAAAATTAATAAAAGCTTTTTATTTTTTTTAATAATAAGCTTTAATTTTATTTATATATGTTTTATTTTTATTTTAATTTTTATATTAAAGTAAAGCTTATTAAATAAGTTAAATAAAAAAATATAAAAAAAAAAAATTGTTTTAATAAATTAAAAGCAAAAATAAAAGTAAAACAAAATAATATATATATATAAAATTAATTTATTTATTTTTATTAATATTTTTAAGCTATAATTAATTAATTTTTTATGTTATATTATATATAAAACATATAAAAATATAATATATAAACTATTTTTATATAATAATTATATAAGCTTTTAATTTATTTATTAACTTAAAATAAAAAACTAAATAGTTGTTTTTAATATATAAGCTTTTTATATTATTAATTTAAAGTTAAAATTATTTTTATTATTTTTATTTTTATATTATTTATTTTTAGCTTAAAAGTATTAAAATTATTATTTAAACTAAAATTATTTTAAATAATATAATAAACTTAAATTAAATATTAAATAAAAAGCTATATAAAAATATAATAAAATTTAAAGTTATATTTTTTTTAATATAATTTATTAAATTATTAATATTAAATGTTTTTATAATAATATATATATTAATAATAAATAAAAAATAATAATAAAAAAATAAATTAAATATATTTAATTTATTAGCTTAATATAAAATTATAATAAAATTAACTATTTAAAATTAATAAAAACTTTATTTTTTTTATTTTATAATTTTAATATTAAAGTTATATAAAAATATTAAAAAGTTATATTAATATATTATATTTAAATTAATAAAAATTAAAAAAATTAAAACTTTTATATTATATATATTTATATTTTATATTATTTAAAAACATATTAAAAAATAAACCTTATAACACTTTAAAAGATTAAAAAAAGCAAACAATTTTAAAATGTTTTAAAGTGTAGTCCTTGCAATGTAGACTTGTATATGTTACGCAAGAGCTGTTAAGAAGCAGCGCATACCCTGCGGTAGAGCTATGCCTGAGCAGCTCTCTACTCCTTGCCCACTGTCTACAGCATATCAGGGGATATGTATTTCGGGAGTACACCTGCCGCAGAAAGTACATGTGTGGCATACCAGGATATGGCTGTCTACCTGAACATAAGTCTGTTTAGGCCATGTGAGGGGTCCAGTTGACTAGCTTGAAGTGGGACACAATTATTGCTAACTTAGTTAGCCGTACACACCTAGGGTAGGCGTTAATAGACTCCTCCTCCTCCTCCTCCTGCTAAGTTGCTCTAGCGTAGGGGCGGTAGAGAAGCCACACACTTGGAAGAACTATATGTGACATGCTTGGGAGCTACGTAGGAGCTGCGTAGGAGCTGCGCAGGAGCAGCTCTTGATTCCTTGTTTTATGTAACTCTAGGGGAGGGGTTATATAGAGCCCCCTGCCTAAAAAAGCAGTACATAACCAGCGTAGGAGCTGCGTAAGAGCTGGATAGAAGCTATGCAGAAGCTACGCAAGAGCTATGCAGGAGCTATGTAAAAGCTATATAAAATTTATATAATATAAGTAAAATATACTAGTTATAAACTACTTTTTTTATAAACATTTAATGTTATTAATATTATATAAAGTTTATTATAGCTTTATATAATTTTATTTATTTTAATAAACTTAAAAAAAATATTATTTTATTTTAAAATTAATTATATAAAAATAAATTTTATTTATAAAAAATTTAAAAAATAAATAATTTAATAAAAAAATAAGCTTAATATTTTTATATATAAAATATTAATATATTTATTAATATTATAAATAAAATTTAAAAAAAAAATTATAATTATTATTATTTAAAAATTTAAATTTATAATTATATTATAATTTAATTAATATAATTAAAATTAAAGCTTTTATATTTTTAATATTTATTTTAATTTAATTATAATAAAAAATTTAAAAAAGCTTTATATATAAAATTATATATAAAATATAAAAAAAAATTTAAAAAAATTAATTTAATTAATTATATTAAATTAAAAAAAAAAAAATTAAAAAAATTATAATTAAATATATTTTATATTTATTTATTTAAAATTATTTTTAAAGTTTTTAAAAAATTATTATATTAACTTTTTTTTATAAATTTTATTTATAATATTTATAAAAATTTTATATAATATATTATAATATATTATATAAATAAATTATTTATTTAATTAATTTACTTATTTTTTTATTATTTATATATTTTAATATTTAAATAATTTTTTTTAATAATTAAATATATAATTTATTTTATAAAAAGCTTATATTAATTTTATAATTATTATAATTAAAAGAAACTTTTATTTTTTTATTTAAAAAGCTATTAAATATTATTATGTTTTTTATTTAATATTTTATAATTAATATATTTATAAAATATATTTAAAAATAAAAGTTTATTTTTTTAAATAAAAACTTATAAAAATTAAAAAGCAAGTTATTATTAATAAAATAATAAACTTAAATTTATAAGCGTTTTTTTTTTAGCTTTAAAATATAAAAAAAATAGCTAATATTTTTTTATATAAATATTATATGTTTTAAGTTAATAAAAACTAAGCTTTAAACTTTATATATTATTATTTTAAATTAAAAATATATTTTAATTATAAAATTAATTATTAAAAAACTTTTTATAAAAATTTTAATATATATTATAAATAGTTTTAAATAATAATAAATATAATTATTATATATAATATTTATAAAAATAATCTTTATAACTTTAATAAAATAAAATATATAATAAATATAATATTATTAAATATAATTATAATTAATATTAAATAATATAAAAAGTTTTATTAAATATAATAAAATAATTAAAAATAATTTATAGTTATTTAAGCTATTAATATAAATAGTTTTATTATATTTACTTATATTATTTTAATAAAAAAAACTTATTTTATATTATAAACTTATAATAACTTTTTACTTTTTAATTAATAAATTATAATTTTAAATAATAATTAAATAATTAATAAAAGATTTTAAAATAAATAAAATATTTTAATTTATATATTAAAAATTAAATAAAAAATATAAAACATTTTTTTATTTTAAATAATTATAAAAGCTATTATTTAATAAAATTTAATAAATATTTTAAATTATTTAATATAATTTTATTTTATATATTTATTTAATATTATTTATAAGTTAATAATATATTTAAGTTAATAAAACATTTTTTAATAATTATTATATACTAGTAAAAATAAATTAATTATAATATATAAAATTAATTTAAATTAATTAAAATTATTTTTATTAAAAGCTTTTATATTTATTTAATAAGTTTATATATTATATTTTATATTATTATAAATATTAAAGCATTTTTAATTTATTTAAGCTTTTTTTTATTAAATAATTATTTTTATTTTTATTATTTAATTTAATTATTATATTTTTTTTAATTATAATAAAATTTAAGCTTTATTTATAATAAAAAGCTTTTTATTTTTTAAATATTTATTTTTAACTTTATAATATTTATTTAAAATATAATTAGTTTTTTAAAGCTTTTTATTTTTTTAATATAAAATAATATTTTTATATATTAACTTATATATAACTTTTATAATTAAGTTAATAAAGTTAAAAATCTTTATTAAAAAGCTTAAAAAATAATTTTTAACTTTAGTTTTAATAAAAATTAATTATTATTTAGCTTTAATAATATTAATAAATATTTTTAAAGTTTAAATTAAAAAAAGTAATTTTAAGTTAATAAAAAGTATTTATTTAAATTTTATAATATTTAAAGCTAAAATAACTTTATTATTATTTAAAAAAATAAATTTAAATGTTTTAAAACTTAATTAAACATTTTATTTTATAAAAATAATTATAAATATTTTAAAAAACTTAATAAGAAAATCTTTTTTTATAATATAAGTTTAATATTATTATATTAAATTTTTAATATATATAAAATAAATATATTTTAATATATTAAAAAATATTAAATTAAAAAGTTAAAGCTTATAAAATAAATAAATAAATATATAAAAAGTAATAATATTATAGTTTTTATAAAATTTTTAAATTTTATTAAATAATAGCTTTTATAATTATTAAAAACTAAAAAATATTTTAAACTTATTATATAACTTTTTATATAATAATTAAAATATTTTATTTATTTAATATTTATTTTATTAATTATTTAACTATTAAAAAATAAATTAAGCTTTTAATTATTTAATAAAATATTATTATAATATTAAAATATAAAAAAAACTTTACTTATAAAAATAATATATAATAATATTATTTAACTTTAAAAGTTAAAAGCTTAAATTATTATAACTTATTTTTAGCTTTTTTATTAAGCTTATTAAAGCTTATTATATTTTTTAAAGCTTATAATAATTATTTTTATTATAATTATATTTATTAAAAACTTTATTTTATTAAAGTTATATATATTTTTATTTATAATATTATATTTTATAATTATATTAATTATTAATTTAAACTATTTATAATAACTTATAAATTTTTTATTAAAAGCTTATAAATAATTAATTTAATAATTTAAATATATATAAAAATTTAATTATTATTATATAAAGTTTAATATTTAATTTTTATTAACTAATAATATATTATATATATATTAAAAAAATATTAACTATTTTTTTAATATATTAAAATTTTAATATATTTAATTTATAATATATTATAATTATATATTATTAAATTTTTAATAAAAAATATTAATAAAAATATTATATATTATTATAAGCTTATAAAATAAAATAAAAGTTATAGTTTTTAATAATAATTATTAGCTATAAATTAACTTTATTAAATTTATAAGCTATATTATAATTAATTAAAAATTTATAAGTAAATAAAAAAAGTTTAAAAAATATTAAAAAGTATTTTATTAACTTAAATATATTATTAACTTATAAATAATATTATTTATTTTATAAGCTTTAACTTTTAAATATTTTTTATTTTTTTATTTTTAAAAAAGCATATAATAAGTTTATTAAAAAATTAATATATTATTATTAAACTTATATTATAAATTTTTTTTTTATATAGCTTTTATATTATATATTAAAAAGCTTTTTAGCTTAAAATTATATAATTAACTTTTAAAGCTATTAAACTTTTTTTTTTTTAATTTTAAAAGTATAATTTTTATATTAAATATTATTTATATTATTAAAATATTATTATAAAAGCTTAATTTACTTATTATTTTTTAAGTTTTTAAAATGTTTATTATTATTAAAAAGCTGCTTTTTAATTTAATTATATTAAACATAAAATCTTTAAATATTTAAATAGCTTTTTAATATTAATTATTAAAGTTTATATTTAATTATTAAAAGCTATATATAAGTTAATATATAAAATAATTATTTTTAAAAAAAATATAATTAAGCTTTAAAAAATTAACTATATATTTTTTAAATGTTAAAAAATTAAAAATAAATATTTATAATATAAAAAATTATTTATTATAATTAAAAGTAATATTTTTTAAGCTAAAAAAATAATAATAATAAAATAATTAAAAAAAATAAAAGTAATAATTTTATAAAAAAAGCTTAAAATAATTTTTAATATTATAATATATATAATAATATTAAATATAATAAATATATTTATAAAATAAATTTAAATATTAATATAAAATAAAATTTTAATTAATTTTATTTAATTTTAATATATTATAATTAATTAAGTTTAATTAAATATAATTATATTAAAAAAATAAACAAGTTAATTAAATAAATAACTTTTTTATATAATATATTAATAATAATATATTAAAAATAATTTATATTTAATATATTTTATTTTTAATAATAAATATAAAAATATATAATTAACTTTAATAATAATTACTTTTTAAAAATATTATTAATAAATAAAATTTTATTAGCAATAATAGCAACAATTATAACAATAAAATCATTGTTACTATTAAGTATAGCATTAATAATACTACCACCTATTGTAAGTTAATCTCTTTCCCCTTGTGCACATGCTGCGCACCTCCTGCGTATAAGCTGCTTCTAAGCATCTCAGCCGCAGCGCACTACAACCTCAGTCTCCTAAAGTCCTGCTCTATCAAACAACACATATCCTAGTGCTAGTCACCCAGGCTGCTACGCTGTCGGGTTGACATAGCTAATTCTTAGTCACTTGGTCGACCGTATTTCTACGATTATTCCTCGTAGATTCTGCAGGCGCATAAGCTGCTAACAAGCTGCTCCCCAGCTGCGCACACGCACAACCGTCAACCATCACCACATTACCACCAACCACATCACCACCACGTCACCATCACCATCATCACTACCACCGCTGCCGCCGCCACCATCATCACCGCGCCATGCCGTCTCGCCCCGCCTCGCCCCCAGCCTTCAACTACGAGCCTCTGACCGAGGACCCGGACGACGCCCGCGAATTTTCCTGTTTCGAGGTACGTTGTGCAACGTCTCTCTTCCCGCACCGTTTGCTCCCTCCCTCCCGCCTCTCTGTGCGCCTGCGTCCGCAGCCCGCTAACGTGGTATTCCCGCCGACAGTGCATCAGTCGCCTGGCCCGCGATCCGCGGGCATTCTGTGTCGAGCCCGAAGGTACGTATAATTGATCACTTCCCCGTCTCCCCGCCTGTGACCTACCTCCAGCATCTATTTACCTGATCGCCCCTCTTTGATCGTGCTAACCTGTCTGCTCCCATAGGCAACGGCGCGCGATGCCGGGCTTGCTACGCCATGAGACACTCCTGCCACACCGTACGTCTGCTCCTGCGTCTACCTTGTTTGCAGTGGTTCATTCTGCTGCTGGGTGGGCATTTATTTATTCTTATTCATTCGTTTGCTGACGCGCGGCAGCTCGCGCGCACAACCGCCATGCGCGACGCGTTTAACGATCTCTATAAAACCGCCATGGAGTACGACTCCAACGACGCCGGTTTGTGTTCTCCTCTCCTTCCCGTGCTGTGCCGTGCGCTGCGCAATGAAACCCCGCTAACTGGCTTACTTCCACAGACACGGTCGAGGCCTAGAAAGCCGCCGGCCGAGTCGCCATGCGCGAGGTAACTAACCCCACTCTATTCCTTGTCATGCCACTCGTAGTCTCTCCCAACCCAAGCTAACAACCCGCCGCTCTCTAGCGCCAGAAAGAAGCTCATCCCACGCGGCAGGCCTCGCTGTCGCGCTCGCTGAGCTTCCCCTCCGCCAACGAGCAGCGCGAGAGCTCGCAGACGCGCCAGGAGACGCTGTCCGAGATCAACGAGTCGCTCAAGCGCATCGTCGAGATCCAGGGGGAGACGGCCAGGTCCCAGAGGGACATGGCGAGGTCCTTCAAGGCCTTGGTCGAGCTCGCCAGAGAGCGCTTCGGCTCGCCGCCGAGGGGCCGGAAGCGCCGGCGCGATGAGCGGGATGGCGAGGACGGGTACGGAGAGCTCTGAGGGCGGGGGGGTTGCGCTGTGGTTTTGCCTTCTCCTGTGTTGACTGAGTTGTTTTGTCTGTGTGGGTTGTTTGGGTTCCCTGGTACATACTACGTACGACTGGTTGCATTAGCAGTTCTTTTGTGTTTAAGTCACGGATAGGTTGGCAGAGTAGGAAATACAGTAGTTTTACTGTGTCCTATAGTAAAGGATCCTGTGCCTTATTAATGTATTGCTTTAATCTTACTATAACAAAGTGTTATGGCCCTATATTCCTTGCTAGGCATGTCGAAATATTTTTAAACGTCGGGGTATTTCCTCTTGTTATTAGCCCGGCTTATATTATTAAACACCTTTTTCATGTTCAGTTTGTGGCGCAAATTATTCCCGTACTGCGTATCTATGTGTAATAGGTCCTTGTTATTTAAACCAGCGCAATAGAGGATAAGTGCAGCAAGGCCAAACATAAGCGCCGTCGCAACCGAACTCCTATTGATCTCCTTAGTATCCTCTCCCCTCCCAAGCAGAACTTCTTGCCCAGGCAGGATAAAATCCATATTCTTCAATTCACCCAAAAAGACTTAGCGAGGTTACCAGAACGTATTGCTGATCCAATTCTGAACACTCCGGCGCAAGACACAGGGTAGAACCTTTCTATAACCAGAGCTCCCTCAGCTTCTCGCGGAGATGAGACAATAGGAGCGCTTCTAGCTTTTGCCTCAACAGCCTCCCTGAAATTCGCAGCGCCGTCTGCGCCCTGGTTGAGCGTCCAACTCGTGGAAATAATGTCCGCTTTGTTTCCTTCTGCTGTCTATTTTCGTGCCTACAATGCCCTGTGTAGAAACGGTTAGCAAGCGAGAATATAACACAAATTTTGGTGCTGAAAGCATCGGGCAAGGTCATGTAGCATGTAGAATACGAGGCTCAAGCACTGTTCATGTATATGATAAAGAGTCCCTCCCACCACTCTGTTAGGCTAGATAGTCAAGCAATCAACTCATATACCTTCTATTTTGACATTTGTGAGAGAAGTTGTCTTTTGGTAATGTCTTGTCCAAGTCAGAGCATATCTTATGGTGAGCAGAAGTGATCTCCTATGGCGAGATTTCTTCCTCTTGCTTGTGTTTGGCGTCCTTTGTGTGATCCTGATCATTCTTTGGTGCCGGGCTCTCCACCAGTAAAGCATCGTTGTTACTAAGCGTCTCCGGGGACTTATCGTCTAGGTCTAGAGTTGCTTCTCTATTGGCGAGGCTTCCTTGATGATGGCGACGCATTGACGTCCTATGGTGCCGTCTTATAACCGGTGTAGCCATCATGTATAGAGGGTAGAGTTGCGTTGACTGAAGACAGAGATTGAACCGTGACTTGAACAGCTTGAGTAATAGATAGGCAGAAATAGCAAGGGGAGAAATTTAAACTGGTAAGCATGGACAGCTTAACTTATACACAACATCACACACTTATTACTAACAGATACGGCAATTATAAAGCTATTTATATTTTATCATTATATTATCCATTTATAAAGCGCTTATATAAGGTATTTGTAGCTATTAATATATAGTCCATTCTATCCTTATAAAGCATATGTATAATCCTCCTTTATTAGTTAGCTATATTTCGTGATATCGTCAAGTATTGTACCTACTAGTTCTTTTGCCCATGTAGATTTGTATGTGTACACAGAAGATACACATTGTATGGGGTACATACTCAGCCTGCAACGTGTAGGAGGAGTTACCGCGCTCTGAGATGGATTCTGACTTAGAGACATCCAGCCATCATCCAACCCCCTTTACCGTAACATGTATTCTCCCAATGTACCAAAATATCTCGTCAGCGTTGGCGCATTTTTCGACCAGCCACCTTTGGGTTACAGAAACCACTTGTGTATCTAACTCCGCGGAAAAGTTCCGTTCAAAGAGCACTGTGGTATACAGCCGTGAGGTCCGGATGAATCACAAAGTGTAAGGTTAAAGCTTCCAGCGTGTATAATTCAAGGTCAAACTGTGAACTTGTTGTATCTATATTGAGGCTGCTCTCGTCTCCCTACACTTGGGCGAAAACTCAAACAAGCCTCGTATACTTCTCGTCGTAGGCGTACGATTCGTCTTTTTCTTTCCATACACTCTAAGTCACTCACCACCTATACTTGCTTAGCCATGTCTCAACAGCAAGATATCCACACAATCCAACTCTATACAGTGAAGGACGACAGCTCATACCACTTCTAAAATAAAACTAGGGAGATTGAGCGCTCGAACGTCGCTGATAATCTCTATGATGGGCTTTTTCTCTAATCTTACCTAGATGGAGTTTTACATAGCACACTATCCCCAAATGGCAATTTCGGCACCTTAGTTGTGATGTCATTTTATTTCCAGGGCCAAGGTTAACGCAGGCGCTTCCAAGAAGCTGAAATCAAAGTCCGCTTTGCCGATGAGAAACGACCTCTCGATTCGGATCCGGAATTGCTTTCCCTGTAGCCTAAAGGCGTCTTTACGTTTAACGAGTCTGAGGACAGCGTTGATAAGGCGGCTGATGCCGAAGTGAACGTGGGCGATCAAGTTATCAGGTTCAACGTAGAAGCGAAGGGTGGCTAGCGCTGCATAACCTTGACTAAACAAACCGATAGGGCCGGTCTGAACGGATCTAGACGGATCAAGGGACGAGAATAGAGGAAGAAAAACGTGATGTGGCTGACTGTGCATAAGAATGCGACTCATAAGTGTGGCATATCTAGCTACGTATCTGCTGCGATTCTACTTAAAAGGAGGAACGGGCATGACTGTTTCGTGGCACATGTAGAAATTAAAAGAAAAGGTAGCAAGTAGTATCAAATTAGCAAGGCTTTACAAGCAATCGCCGGCGCGACCCCCACGACCGACCCGATCATATTTGACCCAAGTGCTCCCTATTTACTGGTTCTTAGGAATACTACTAGTGATACTCTCGCATCGGCCAACCTTGAGCATCTGTCTTAAATCGTTTCTACAACTGCTATATCTCCAGCTGGTGGTTCTACTAGGCAAAGTCCACTAATCTCCACTATTTGTCGCGTTTGTATTACACCTAGCACCCTTTGAAATGGCCCCTAATACTATTATTTGGGCTCACGACAGTCACGAGGGCCCGACAAATGTCTCCGATAGACGATATGGGTATGCCGAGTTTTCCTTACTAGCACGCTGCTACTTACCGATCGAGTTCGCGCTGCAGACTGTGCCTTGTCGGCCTGGACGATGATATGCGGGATTTGATCTCTAACCTAGTCCCGACTGCGGGCACATTCACCTCTCCTGTACCAGGGTTCTTGCCCTATGAAGTTAACGAAGCCAGCCGTCGACTCTTACGCAAGCTTGTGATATTTCATAATGAACGGAAGGTAGGATTAACAATTCCTGGAATTGCTTTTATCATATTCTATGACCCTTACGAGATGATCTCTGATGCCCATCTAGGATTAAATAAAACGGGTGATCGTTGTCTGCTATGGGTTTGGCGAAGTTGTGGTCAAACGGGTGGGGCATAACGTCATACCAACCGTAAGACTTGGCTAATAGGTATCAGTAGGTATCAGGCCTTGGTTATTGCAAACTGAACACCTGCTTTCCATGAAGTTGCAGTCACAGTATCGCACGTGGTTTATTTAGTCCTTCTTAACCCCTTCTTAGATCGCCCACCACTTATAGTTATTTGAGGTATTCCTGGAAAGTCTTAATCCTTCCTACGAAAAACTCTTTATGCGCGAGAGGCTGGTCTACGATACAGCGCTACCTAGGACTTTTACTTTAGAATTATAGCTAAGAGAGCTTGTTGCTTATATTAAATCTATTTTAGTTAACTTTTCTTTCATGGACCGAAGATACTATACGACGAAAATTATTACTTTAGTATGTTATAGCTTCTACAAATAAAAATGCCCTTAGCATTTCATAAAGTGCTAAAATACCGTGTCTAAACAAAAAAGGATTTTCAGACAGGTTAGCAGCCATATTATTGTTAAACTCGAAGGGCCCCTAAATGCTAAGGCTATATACAGTAATATATATGATCTGATATGTATATATAATTGTCTGGCTCTGCTATTTTCTCCTAGTAACTATATGTTTTATTCTCTTTCTTTTATAGTCCTTGTTACTAGGCCAATCTAGTTATCACTCGTTGTAGATAACTTCTTCGATGTCTCTTTATACCTTAGGTATCTAAAGGGGCTCTTATAGTCATAGCGCCCTATCGCCGAAGTCCGACAATCCGGACGCACAGCTGTAGTAGAAATCGATGTGAGAGAACAGCTTATTCTGAAATTGGGACTACATGAGCGTGAGGGGGCAATTACCCGACATAAACGTGCCTGTTCGGCCTACCGGGCTGTGGAAAGTTCGCCACATTCCCCGCGGTCTCGGGGGTTACAAGGACGTAATCACAATTCGTTGTAAGAAGCAAGACTTCAAGGCAACCGATCCATCGGTGATTAACATACTAAACTCACTGGCCCGTCAAGTTCTTGTCACGTACCGTCTGTCTTTTCTCACATCGATCACTTCTACTAGTTTCTTTGCAATCATGACTTTTGGACGGGACACCTTCTGTGGTCTTTAGCGCGTCATTTGATCGACGGTTTTCGATATCGGCTCGTGCTTTTTATCGACGATATTGAAGACCGGCGCCCCTTATTCAGGAATCTCTTAGAAAAGCTTGAGAGCTTCAGACAACCCGCTACATTTGGGCTATATGTTGTGTATACAGCCATATCCCAAGAACAACGTCTCATGTCGGGACCTTTTCTAAGTATAGACCTGGCTGAAGAAAAACGCGCGAGGAGATCGCTCACAAAGCGATGAAGAGCGTAATCGGTGATCATCTAGGCAGTAAATATATAGAAAAGTCTATTTCTCCCGAGCTGCGGTCCATCTCAGAAAGCTGCCTAACAAGCTACCTATATATAAAACGAGTGTCTCGGCTTGCCACAGTCACCACCCCTTTCGTACTTGAGAAAGCGCTCCCTAAACTGCCATATAGCAGAGAGGGTACATACTAGGCCGAGCTAGAAACGTTAACAAGCAACAAATAGGATGTCCTACAATAGTGTTAGAGCTTGCTCTTATAACTAGTGCAAGCCACTCACCCACAAATAATCTTAGAGTTAGCTATCGCTGCTGCACTATATTATACGGGTTCTGAGACGTCAAGAAGCAAAATCAAGAATTCTCGCAGAAGTGTAGCTAGATCTCAAGAAGGAAAAAAAGCAAGTGCTCTCTCTAAAAGTAAATACTAGTAATAATATATTTAAAAACTTTAACATTTAAGTTTTAACTTATAAGTAAAAAGAATAATAAATACTATTTATATATAAAATTACTGTAGTAATACTAATTTCCAAGCCTGAGTGAAGCGCACTTAGCCGCACCTATCTATATCCTCCTCTCTAGCACCCCGATCAGGCTCTCCAGCTCGCATACCACCGCGTGATAGATAGTGCCCTGCAGCCGCGGGTTGCCCAGGTCCGACCCCTCCCCGAAGTCGCACTCGATGCATTTCTGCGTGAGCGCCTGGAACCGCGGCCCCAGACGGCCGTTTCGGGCCGCGAGCCGGCGGACGGCTACGACGTCGTCCGTGGCGTTCGCTAGGGGGTCCCAGCGGCCGATTTGCAGCAGCGCGATGCCGAGGCAGTAGAGAGACAGGTTGCGGATGCCGTGGGTCAGCAGCGCCGCCTCGACATCTGGATCCAGGTGGAACGCCGAGGTGTCGAAGTGCAGCGTCTCGAAGTCGAGTCTCGTGCCTATGTGAAGACTCGACAGGCAGTCGCTCAGGTCTGCGGTGCGGATGTCCGAGGCGTCGGTGAAGTAGGATAGGTCGGACAGCGACCAGTATTGGCGCCACCACGGCGTCCAGTGCAACTGTAGGTATCCCTTTGCTAGCTCCAGGACGAGCCGGAGCTGTTGGGTCACGCCTAGGTCTGCGTCCAGAGCCCGTTCTAGGATGGTTAGGAGCGGTGTCGCTGTTTTCCTCGAGCCCGGGCCTGATCGCCTGCCATTCACTGTGTCGCGAACAGCGAGGGCATGTCTGATGCTGTCGGGGGTATCGAGGAAACACTCCAGCTTACTTGTAGATTTTGCTAGTTCGAGTAATGCCCCGCAAACGTTGCGAGAATTGCGTAAGTCGATTGGCTTACATGAACTCTCGATGCAGTCAGCTTCTACCAACATAGCTGGTAGCTTACACAAGTCAATGGTTCCCGCTTTCGTCGCCGTGGGACAATCCGGAGACTCTACTGATGGTGTTTGAAAGGCATATTCAGGGGGGGAAGGCGGCCGCGTCGGCCTCGGCCATCCGTCATATTCAAGTTTCGTCCGTTTCGAGTGTTGCGCGTGAGCATCGGACAACGTCGACGGTAAGCCGACATATTTCATGGTATGCGTAGCTCCCCTCGGTGGTAAACCTTGTGGTCGGATAGATAATGCAAGAGGATAGCTGCAGTCGCGTCAGTGCCCAAGAGCCACGTGAGGCCACGTGAGGCCACGGATGGTGATGGAGGTCTTACGCGTTGGGAGAGGAATCATTCTCGTGGGCACAGTGCAGGAGGACATTCATATCATAGCCACTGTCCCAGTCGAGGGCGAGTGCCATGTAGTGGTCGGCATGTTTCACCTCGGTGCACGACCAACAATGTCTCAAGGCATTGTAAAACGATCTTGCGTATTCGCCCCTCATTCTATACTCTTTCGGTATCCGCTTTGGGTCCGGTGATCTGGCGAGTGTCTGACTACTCTTGACTTCCTTCGCCATCTTACGCAGTCGTTTGAACTCTTGATTAAGCTCCTTGAGGTGGTCGATGTCTGATTCGTAGTCTGCCTTGTGAGACATGACATCAAAGGCTTCGCGAACCTTCTCGGCGGCGGTAAGCTGCACCGGTGAGCTATTGCGTCTTGGTAGATCACGTTATGCATTCTGTTGCACAGTAGGAAACATACCCTGACATCTCGACTGGCTGCGTGCAACGCTCGATTAAGGCCTCCATCTAAGCTTTTGACTTGATCGTTGATCTCCTCCATCAATTCTTTGAGGTTTTCATACTGGCGACCAAGATGTTCCATAAGCTTTTGATCTAAATTGGGGTCGCTCCAGAGCTCGCTTTGGCCGTCCTCCAACATGAATACTACATCATCTGGGTGGGCAACCTGTTGGAGGAGCAGGTGACATTCATCTAAGAAGATGTGCGATTGTGTGGTGAAGCTTCTTCGCAACCTTCGCTGCACTCGAACATGGCCATGGAGAGTTTTAAGCCTCGAACGAACGGCTTTCAATCCCTTGACGGCCGACAGTACCAGCGGTGCTATTCCTAGCGCAAGTGAAACTGGATCAGCCATTGCGACTGCGGTTCCGTTTGAAAGAGCATTGAAGGAAGACCCGGTCGCAAGCCGAATGGCGAAGGAGAGAGACTGGGTAATTTCTACACGTCTTGCAACCCTTGTAAGGTTCTCGTGTGGCTGTACATAAGGCGTTTCTGCGGGCTGATTCCCGGCCAAGCTCCTCATCCAATAGTGTCTTGTGGACGCTGACCAGATGCTCGCCTGCATCTGCAACCATTGCGGAGAAGCAAAGCACTGCCACACAATATTTCGGTGGTCACGTTCCTCTTATCTGGCTCAGACTATGCGAGACTGGCAAGTCCTTAACACAACGTCCCGTTTCCCAATTATCGAGTAGACGCCGTCGGATGCACGCGAAACCTCATGGATCCCCAGATCTATAAATGGCAAAAAGCCATTCTATTAAATCCAAACTCCGAAGAAGCGACCAGTATCGCTAAGGCGTTTTCGGACTGCTCGGATCTATGGGGGTCTGTTACCCGTATATTATCTCGGCAGGAATGGGTACAGAAAGGTACACTTCGCAAGCTCGAGAGCGCTCATAGCTACATCTGCCTCTGGGCTGATGGCTACGACGTCCTCAGCGGACAATTCGAAGAAAGGTTGAAGAACTCGCAAAGGGCGGGCGATCTGACAATCAGGTTGCTACAAAACATCTGCCAGACTCTGACACAAGGTGCGTAGATTTGCCAATGTCCTATCTATGATCACTTCGGTTAACCACTTGTCAGAGTTAACACCTGTCGTGGCCGGTCTATCGACGGTTCCTTCGCAAGACGCAACGAGCTTGTCGTTGACGGCCGCAGACCTTGCTCTTACGTCTGAAAGACTTACTGTACTGGTTCAGGGAGATAATGATAGCGACACATCTGAAGATGGCGAGGCTGGAACATCCCCGGAGTCTGTGCCTCGTGAGAAGCTTCTAGACGGCATTGCAGACGATCTGAGGAGTGATACCCAGGGCCTTTTGGACCTTGGCCCAAGATTTGAAGAGCAGGTGACGAACCCTATTGCTCGCGAAGCAGCCGCCATCCCTTTAAGTTTATTCAATGGGAGATTGTCCGATACTTTCACCGAGAGAATCATTCGGTCGTATCCCCAATGTGAGAGTAACCTAGCTCGACGCCTTGGGAAGGCAAACTGCCTGCGAGTTCTGAAGATAGCGAAATGCGAACTCCGAACGAGCGGCGGTCGAGTAATCGAGGATCAGGATGACGATACGACCCATAATGCAGCTGAGAACGAGCCAGTCGGATTCGGATCAGTCATTGATATCTTGTCCACCTGGGAGCAGTCGCTATTCCATGACTCTGGAGTCGGAACCGCCAGTCATGCCAGTGTAAGCCACCCGGTTATGGAAGAATCAGGGCCAGAAACCCATAATTATCCGCCGCTGCCCGACGGTGCCGTGCAGGGCGAACCTTTTCGCTGTACAGCCTGCAGGGGCCGAGTCACAATAACCAGTGACGTGGAGTGGAGGTAATGTGCTGCATGGAGAAAGATATGCTATATTGCTCCGGTACTAATCGCTGTCAATAGGTTACACCTCCTCCGTGATATTGAGCCATATGTGTGCCCCGAGCTTGAATGCGATGTGCCTTTGTTTTCGAGTTCCCGGAGACTGTGGACGCATGTGAACGGTAACCACCCAGCGTCTATAATCTGGGGCGATTCTAGATGCTGTATATGCGGAGCCGCCGTCGGTGATAGGGCGACGATCATGCGACATCTAGCCGATCATATGGAAACTATTGCCCTTGCTATTGTACCGCAAGGTCCTAGAATTAAAGGTAACAAAGCTCCAGTCACTAACGCTCGTAAAACGAACGAGACAACAACCCCCAGGTTGAAACCTGAAGACAAGACACTACGGACTACACGACCCGATGTTAGAGCGGGATGCCTCACGTGCAGGTAAGCCTACCTACTACGTTTCTAGTGAATTAGATGTAGTGAATGATGACCTGTGAAATATAGGAAGAGACGGAAGAAGTGTGACGAGAAGGTAAAGTCATCCTTTCCCTTACAGCAATCTCTTGCCACAGCAGCCGGTGTTTCTCTCTAACTTTTCAAGAAGAAACCCGAATGTGAAAATTGCACCAGCGGCGGATTTGTCTGCTATGGATACTCTTCATCACCACGACCACGGGACGCAGGGAGTGACAGCAAACCTGTCGAGCTGTCTCCGGGCCTGGATCAGCGGCATGATACTAAAACGCAAAATAATCCGAGCCGAAATCTGGAGGAGGAATGGCTTTCACTCTTCCCAGATAGCAGAGCACCAAGATTTCCTCTGGATGACAATTTCTTTGAAAGAACAGGCGCTCATGATAGGTTTTGGGGCCCCTCTTTGGGCAGCGCTTTATTCAAACTGTTCGAACCATCACCACCGGCGACAGAGGGCCTCGTCGAATTCGGCCCTCACCCGCCAGACTCACAACCTGCTATGGCACCAAAACCAATCAATACGGCTTCCTCTATGTTTTCACGGAGGGGAGACAAGCCTTTGCCGCCAATCATAGTTGATGATCCAACAGGTACGGTTCACGTGAAGCGCGCGCGGAACACATTAGCGGTACGAAAGTCTAGAGAGCGGAAAGCGCAAAGGCTAGAAGAGCTGGAGGAGAAGATTGCAAAGCTGGAACAGGAAAGACAGAAATGGAAGAACGTCGCCGTGAAGCGTGGGGCTGAGCTTCCATGATGGATATTGGCTACCAAACATAGAGTACCTAGGTATTACTGTGGTTTTTTCGATGGAGTTTCACGCTTCACGGGCTGCGTATCCTTGTAGACAGCCATTGCCACCCTTTTCTTATATTAGCTGTTCGTCTAGAAATCTCGTTGGAATTCAAACTAAGCTACAGTCTCCGAACACACCGCCACGTTCACTTATTGACTATATTGAACCTCGATGTCTGTCTGCCTAGTAGAGTTCTCCGCCTTTTCTAAAATCTTAACAACGCTCTTTCTTGCCACCTGGAACGCAGTCCGGCCCCTTTCATCCAGAGCCCTAATATCAGCTTAGCCAGAAGGGTCTCTCTGCACGACTTCGACATGCCCCCCGGAGGCGGCCAAGTGCAACGGAGTCTTACCAGACTCAGTATGAATATTAGGATCTGCGCCGTGCTCGAGTAACAATTCCACAAGTTGTACGAAACCATTCCGTGAGGCCAAATATAGAGCTGTGACCCCCGCCTTAGACTTATGATGGAGAGCAGCGCCCCCTTCTATCAACTGAGCCGCCTCTAATCGGCCGTCGTCGGCGGCCGCGCCTAATGCTGTCCAACCACTGAAAGCCATAATGGCGTGGTCAGCCCTATTACCGAGGAGAAACGGACCGTTTCGGTAAATCCCCTCTGGGGTGCTTGATAGAGCGGGGTCATTCCCCTATAGTCAGTCTGGTTGATATCAGAGCCTTTCGCGAACAGTAACTTGGCCACCTTGATATTTTTCGAACAATAGCAGCGTGGAATACGGTCCGCCCTTTTTTTTTTCTCTGTCGTCAGATCTGCTTGATGCTCTAACAAGGCCCGCGCGGTGCCACAAATAGTAGCATAGTAAAACAGCGTGTTCATTTATTCGTCCACCATATGAACCTTGGCGTCCTCTCTCAGAAGCGCTCTCACGCAGTCTTCCGCTTCCTCGGCTTGGGGGACCTCTGCCGCAATATGTAATGGGCTTCTCTTGTCCAAGTCAACAGCGTTCGGACCGGCGCCATTCTCGAGGAGCAGTTCTGCTACCTTGGGATAAGAGACTCCTAAATGGAGTGGAGTTCTTTTGGCTTCGTCGCGCGTGTTGACGTCGGCTCTTTTGTCGATTAGGTAGGAGACGATGTTGGCATATCCTCAAGACGCCGCCTGGTGTAGCGGTGACGCCTTTCCAGTTCGGCTGTTAAGGTTTAATCCGGCAGTACATAATTCGCGGATAATGCTGGAAGCATTGGGCAAGGTCATGTAGCATGTAGAATACAAGGCTCAAGCACTATCATATATATAACAAGGAGTCCCTCCCACCGTTCTGTCACAATCTAGATAGTCAAGTATCCACTCATATACCTTCTATTTCAACAGATAACAGACAGGTATCCTCGAGAAGCAACCTCTAACAGGGCCGGGTTGAGATGTGCCTACTTCCAGGCTCTACACTTACTAACTTCAATGATAATAAGTATTTAACCATTAGTAAATGGCCGCCCTTCGCGGCATAGTTTACTAGCAGGTCGTCCTCACGGGCCTTGGGCTCTTGTTGGAGATCTTTGTACGTCCTAATGTGGCCCTCTTGCGCGGCAAGGTGGCAGGTCATTGCCTCTTAGTCGTCTTTTGCGCTCTTTTCTGCTTATTTTTAAAGCAATAGCCGGACGACATCTGTGTGCCCCTGTGTCGAGGCCCTGTGTAATGGTGTTTCGTTTGTACCGTCTCTGCCGTTTATATTCACTCCGTAGTCCAAGAGTTTGGTGACAATGTTAAGATAACCTCCCTCGGCAGCAAAGTGTAGCGCCGTTATGTGATTGGGTATGCAGTTTTGAGATGTAAGAGACTTAATTAGAAAGCGTACTATCGTGATGTTCTGTCGTTTCGATGCGTTCTCTAAGACCGAAGCCGTAGCTTTAGTTCCTGCATCAAGAAGGAGGTACACTATATGAGAATGCCCCGATATCGCTGCTATGTCAGGCGCCGGCACATATTGGGGGGTTGAAGTGTCCGGAAACACGTCTACTCTTGTCAAACTTGGGGTTGTAGGAGGCGGAGCGTCATTCGAGTGACGGTCTTCTCCGCCGTTAGGCGGTTGGGATAGGAGAAAGGAGACAATGGTGGCGTGGCCGCCGCCGGCTGCGTTGTCAACAGCCGAACGCTGGATCCCACCTAGCCCTTCCGCATCCAGCACAATCGCTGTAGAGCTCCGTAACAGCTTCGAGGGCCCCGTGTGCAGCAGCCGTGGTTATAGCTCTCTCCAGAGAATTAACCTTTCTAACAACAGTCGCATGGTCAATAAGCCAAGCTCTCCACGTACCTTGGTGACAGAAGGACTGGAGAATGCGGTTATCAAGATCTGGTTGATCGACTTGGCCGCCGTCTACTGCAAATTGGTAATGCCGAGGCCAATTTTCCACGCTGTGTCGTACGAAGTCGTATTCCGGGTGCCCATTCGCCATTGGCTCAGCGTACGTCTCTATGACTGTTACGCTCGTTTTCGGGAATCTAGATTTGGGGTCGAAGCAAACTCTTAATCCGAATCGCCTTCAAAGGGCGAAGGAAACAAGGTCTCGGAGGCGGCGACAGGCGGCGACTGACGTCGTCGTATCGGAGGTAGGTTGGGGAAAATGCTGTTTGAGAGGGCGGTTTCTAAGGGCATCTAGGTCAATTGGCCCCAGATGTGTGTGGGATGCTGTCTTTAATGATCTGATCCCCTTGGGTCTTGACAGTAGCTGCGAGCCCTCATTTCTGCGGGGCATCACTACGTGTGGGCCTTTGCTTCGTATCGTTTGCCTACTAAGGTCATTCATTGTGGTTGGCGTGGTAATTAAATACTTGATTCCTGCGACCGTGATTAAGGATTCCGGAACCTGGATTTTGGAAGACAGATTCTAGGAACAAGAAAACAAAAAGTATGTTGCTTCCGAATTAAGAACTACAGCAACTATACCACATTTAGCATCCCTCCACTCACAAACAACTATAATAGCAACCACTACCGTCCTTCGGGACATAGGGCATGCCGTTCGGGAACCTTTGTGGCGCCGAAAGACGAACTGAGGCCGTGCTTGTTAAGCGAGCCTGAAGCCATCGCTACGTTGTGTCGCAGCAAGATGATTGTGATGGAGTGGAATGAAGGTCTTGGAATTAGGGTACAATATCTATCTTGACAGACATGCGAGAACATTGTTCCTGTCATAGCACAGGACTGCAACACTATACCACGACAAGACCAAAAGTAGAACGTTGTCGAGTTGAGAACTTAACTTGTTTGTAGGCACTTATACATAGTACCGTAACAGCCCCTGATGATGTGATCATAGAGACGCTCTTGCTGTACCACTTCCGCTAATTAGATCCCTAACGAGGCCAGCATTACAGACGGCAAAGACCGAGATGGCTGCGTTTTATCGTCGTATAACCCGACCGAACAAGACGTCGACGATGCTTTCACCTATACATCCTTTTCGCCGACGTTTCCGTACGTAGCCATACCGTCCCCGGTAGCCGGGACTACCGAAAGCCCAAGGCAAAGGCGTATAGGATAATTATAGACTACAAAGCACAGGCACTATTCGTGTATAAGGGTCTCCCTCACCCCCCCCCACCCCCCACGGCCTAGACAGCTAAGCCATCCACCCTTCTATTCTAACAAGGGAGTGTCTCCTAAAATCTCCTCAAGCTTATCCGCCGCGCCGTCGAGGTATCAAAGGCCCTTGCTCCCATAATTCAAATGCTACGTAGCTAGAATAAGGTCGTTTGACTAGACAATCAAGTCTACTGCCATAGGAGCCCCTTTCTTACCGATATTCCGGCTTATCCTGACCGCAAAGAGAGGAAATAAAGAAAAAGTAAAACTTCCGAAATCTAGTTACCCTACAGACCTATCATGGGGGCATAAACGCATACATTTGGTGAGCATGGGCTTGCTTGTGGCCGATCGGTCTCCCGTAGTAACTGACCACCTGCTAGGCCTTGACTAGATAGCGGACAAGGAAAAACCTTTGGCCCCTAGTAATAACTACTTCCCTTGCTTAATAGAGAAAGGTGAGATAACAGGAAGACTATTTCTTACGGTGAGCCAGAGGCGAAAGTACCCTTAGCTAAACGTCTGCAGGGGAACCAGTCCCGCCGCGAGGTCACAGAAAACATTTTTTACTACTCAATGCTCTAACAATGTTTAGAAATCTACAAAAGAGAACTATACCTTTTAACAGTGCATGTTAAGCTTACTGTGAACATGCTATAACTACTTCCGACAAAAAAACAAACTTTATGTTGCGGGAATTTGCTTACCCTTGCAGGAGAAGCTTCGCCGCATTTTTAGACAGGTTTCCAGGCGTGCAAGGCCCCTAACACCATTTGTTTTTCTCGCGTAGGTGTGGATAGATCTCAAGAAGGGAAGGGAGCCGGTGCTATAACTAAAGGGATCACCAGTAGTGTATTCAGATGCTCTAAAGTCTAAGTTCTAACTTATGGGCAGAGGGAATAATTAGTGCTATTGAAACATGCGATCACTCGGGGTGATATTCATCCGATCCCATGGCTCTGCCGTATCTACTTATCCGTGACAGTCTTGCTAAATGAAGAGAAAAAAGAGATAACGAAGGCGCGGTTGCTATTGCATATCTTTAGAGGATCAGGTATAGCTAGTAGGTCAAGCTTGCTTAGAGCCTTCTTAGGTATCTACTGGTAAGTTAATTTACCGACTAACTTCAAGTATGAACAGACAGCGCCTAAATGACCTGGGATATCGGCGATCTTAGGAGTTAGTCAGCAAGCGCCCGGCAATGGTGGCTTGGGTAGCAACCCCGGTAATACCAGCTACTCTATCAGCAGCTGTCTCAGCGGAAGCAATATTATTTCCGACTCCTCCTGCTATGCGGTTTAATCTACCATTATTCACACGTGGGACTATCGCGGGACGTAGAGTAATACAATTTCCTTGACATACTGGAGACGCGGCCGAAATTATTCTTCCCGAAGACATACATACCCCTTATTAGGTATGTCCTCGACAACTGGCAATGGATTCCTCGGACCCGGACCGGCTTTTCATTTTGCGTAGCTTATGATTGCGCTTGGAGGATTCCTCACTCTGACCAAATCTCTCTGTCCGTGTATGCCTACACGCGGGGTCATCCCTTGGCTCCTCATCGCCGACGCACCCGATCATTCCTAATCGGCTTACCGGGAAAGCTTCCAGGACATATAATCTCTGCTTTACGTAGAACGATTAGAATCTCGCTATATACTATCATCTAATGCGGTTCGAACACCCGCTCGCTACCTACGAGGAGGAGCTGCTCTTACTAAAGTGTAAGACAGAAAATATGTTACTTACCTATTCTAACCGGCTAGCCAAGCCTCTGTATCTGTTAGTTCTACCCCTTTTTGTTGACCGTTCACGAAGGCCGCGTAGCTATTGCGTGTGCGAATCCCGCCGGCGCGTATATTTTCACCTGCTATTTTTCAAAACGAGCCAGGTCAACCAACCGTTTTCACATATAGAGTCTGAAGTCAAACGTGCCCCAAGTCCTCCGCCTCTGCGGTTTCTATGATGTGTACGTAACCCCGGAGTACGTGCACATGCGCATACGATAGCCGTAGGTTCTCTAGAACACTGATACTTAATGAAACAACCACTTAACTAGCTGACGCGCCCGCAGAAGACCGCAGGATAGTTACGCCAGGAATGTTACACATAGCGCCGATTAAGATACCAAGGACGTGAGCAGAGAAGGCCTTGTTTCCGTTGTATAGCGACTCGACGGTCTTGCACGTATAGGTAAAATAGCAAAAAGCCCGACAGCCAAGTCCGGACTCGCGGCCCAAGGGAAACAAACAACCGCCCGCTCGCAAGGCACACAGGAAACCAAAGCATCTTGCCCTTTGGTGTAGCATTGGCCAACAAGGCGTTAAACACATGTTTAGTTCCTGTGTGCTATCCGGCATCGGCTCTAGCAAGTTGATCGCTCCGCCGGTTCGCTAGTTTGAGGGCGCACTCGCTCTAGATTCAGAAAGGCTATTCAACGGCAATGCGGTCTAACCTAAGTCTTGCCGCTAGGGGAGGGCCACCATAGGTAAGGAGTACCGTCAAATGTCGGTCCCTCCAGGGACTGAAAAGCTAACAGCCAAACGTGGAAAGCAATAGCGGATGTGCGCTCACTCCTACGCACGTATATCCTACGCTGACATACATGTAAGATACTCTGGACCAACAACTAAGATCTATGCTTTAAGTCATCACCTGCTAGTCGTAACTTAATTGATATCATAATTTACTGGCATTAAATATACAGACATACTTAATACCAATGTCCGGTCACGCTTCTCTGCTATGAATAGTAGTTGACATCGGCCTACGACATAGTTAGACGTGGCACCCCTAACTCGGATACCTTCTAACCACATTATCTTAATCAGAGCGTGCGTGTTGTTTTTTAGGCCACGTGCCGCGGCGATACGCTGCCACCATATATAACCAGGCCACAAGCCATGTCCATTCCCAAAATAGTTGCCCGTTAAGTTATACCTTAGGCCTTATAAGCCAGCTGAGCCGAAAAGGTCGTTCGACCTGCACCACGCCCATATGCTAAAGAAGCACTGCTGCTTTTAGATCTTTATTCGTATCCCTTTCCTTTCCTACCGAAACAGCTCTTGGATAGGCAGTCAGGTATCCCGGCACCATTCACGCCGCACTCACTCCATATCGCCAAGGGCCTCCTAAATACAAACGTCTAGTCAATACACTATTACGCAGGGCAGTATATAACGCAGCATCTAGCCCCCCCATCCAGAAAACACTGTCGCCAACCGTATGAGCCGCCCTTACGTCAAGAGAAAGCAAGGATCGCGAAAGACTAAGGCGCTGCGGAGGCACTCGTACAGGAGATTAAACGCGCGCTCTATTTCCGATATGCTTAATAATAGTATCCGTAACGGCAGCGCTAATTGACTTTTACGATTTACTGTCTATAGTACTTCTCTTCCTCTCTTCCTCAAGCGCAGAAAAGAGTAGCAAGCAACCGCGATTCAGAAAAGTGAAGCTCCCTGTATCATATCCTATTACGTAGCAGCCCTGCACCACTAAGATATGCTACGCCTAGGAGTATTAGCAACATCGTCGAGTCAAGGACTTGGCCATCTGTCCGCGCTCAGCGCCGTGACGCGTTTCGGACCCTGCCGCAGTCGCGCCGCGATGTAACATGGCGCGCCGTTACGCCAAGCGGCGCAAAGCCGTATCATAATCGCGTACTGCGTGGAAATGCCGGCGGGATCTCACGGTGATGTCTGCTATGTAAAAGAAAGAAAGAAAAGGGCTGGATGGTAGCGGCGACTCTTGCGAGGCTGCGCGCAAGAGTAAAGTTTCAGAGGCTTGACGCTATGAAGGGTTCATGCGCTGGCACTACGGGCGGTTTGGGTATCAGGCAACAGGCTCTCAGGTTAACAATGTCGGTTATGATTAGGTGTTGACGCTTTGCTATCGCCTTCCTTGTTTTATTGTTGCGTTAGATACGGGGCCTAGGTTTGTATTGTTGTTGCTGCTGTAGGTCTTGATGCAGAGTGGCTGTTGCACCTATACTTAGAGTGGGAGCTGGTGAATATTTGCGATAAAAGAGATAGAGGGACTCGGGGAGTAGTAGTTGAGTAGTACTATACGATAGGAGGACAAGTCTAGTCGAGATAGGAGCCAAAAACCAGCACTGTTAGTTGCTAGTGACGCTGGTGATTAACGGCGGCAATTGTTTTATCTCTTCTTACCTTTGTCGGGTGATACGATTCACGTCACGAACAGGGGCCTCTGCTTACCCCCTTTCGCCCTGCCAAGTCCCTATACTAGGTATAATCTAGGAATCCGGCGTAATGTAAGCACATCGTCGTTGTCAAGCTTTACCTGATCGAGTCGACCTAGCCGAGTCCGCAGTTCTGTCCGCAGGTCTTTCTAGGCATCCCCTATGCCATGAGCGCAGCGCCAACGACATTCTCACACCCCGCAGATGCTGCATCCCTCACAGATCCTGCCTATATTACTATGCCACAGTAGGTCAGACAAATATAGAAGGCAAGTCAAAAAGGCGAGAGAAATACTTAGCTGCTAACCTATCTGAATCTACGTTGAAAAAGAAATATGAGCAAGGCCGCGAGAAGTTCGTTTGTTTTTACAATCTACCAGCTCATTTCATCCCCTGTCCACAGTTCTGCACGTGCGCGTCTTATTCTTGCTGACGAACAGGCCGTCTTGATGGGTCGGGAAAACGACTGACGAGGTGCGCACACAACCCGGTTAGTAACCAGGTCTCGCCAGGCGGAGCGAAACGGGTCCTAGGCGGTATTTCAGATTCTGCAAGGCGCCATAGCAGGGAAATCCGATGCGTCGATTACATTCAGATCGTAGGATTCAGATGCTCGGGAAGAGCAACATGAATGAATCCGGCATGGCGGGCGTACAGTCCACAGTAGATAGGTAGTATTAGAGAGGTAGCACAGTGTCCGCGAGATAGATCAGGAGACTCGGGAAATATGTTATTAACCCGACTATTACGTATAGTGTGCGCCTACCACCTGGCTACTAGTATAGTAGGAGAGGTTAGAGACGAGGAATAGGGAACGAAGGGGTGGGTGGGAATAGGATCAGACTAGAGCAGCGGCTAGCTTGTGGATTTACGATTTATGCCCTAGGGCCGAGAGAAGGCGGGAATCTTAACGATACTATTAAAAGAACTAAACCAAAAGGCTTGCGCTATAGAGATCGAGGATCGAGGCTGCAGTACTACCTCAATCTGTCACTAGGCTACATACAGACAAAGAGGTAACGCCTAGACTACATCTCCTATTTTCCACCCGCGCACGCGCAAATGCAGCGCGAACGCAGCGTAAGCGCAGCGTAAGCGCAGCACCAACGCCGGCGCACCTACAACAGCAGGCAAACGCGACAGTGGGCTGTTCCGGCTTCGCTTTTCTATGCTGTGCAGACTATGCCCCTCCATCTTATCAAGGTGCGGACCTTCTCTACAGCAGGTTCAAATTACGGTAATAGCGGGCAATTTATTAGTCATTAGCAAAGAAGTCAGGTTTTCGGGTTGCTGTCCCCTTTAAACTAGTTGCGTTGCCACTGAATAGCTTTACTAGGTATGTAATTCTAAGGTACATGCCGCCTTAGTTTCACGACACGTAACCTGTGAGCTGCAATACTAGAGCGAGCGCCAGCTATATACTTGTTAGTCTGTCGGTTTCCAACTCGGCTATCATGAGAAGGCCGACAGCATAGTTGTTAGCAGCCACTACCACGCTTTCATTGTGGTTTGCTTCCACTCTAGAGACTAAAGGCGGTCTTAACAGACTTGGCTAAATCTAAGTCTGCCCATCAAGATTGTCGGAGAAACCAACGGCCTAGACAACCTAGTGACCTTGAAGACTGCCGAGCCTTAGTTGTTGCAAAGGTCTAGTAAGCACGTCTCTCAAATAACCGTTACAGTCATAGCTCCTCATGTTGAAAGTACGGAAGCAATTAAGTCTTACTTTATGGGAACCGCCATAGGCTTGCTTCAGTTAACGTCGTTATATGGTCTAAGGAATATTACCTTACAGGCAAATCGTGTTATGTCCTAGGTACTCTTACTAGAACGTCCAACCTTCCCATCGGGCTCACAGCTGATCCATTGTCTTCAACCGAGCTCTCGCGGTCTCCGACTACATCCCTAGAGACATCAATTAATAGGCTGGCTGTTGCAAGCCGATCCAGAGCACGTCGGAGAAGACAGTAGCTAAAGACATTACCGTTGCGCCGACCTCAGAGCGTAGTGACCATACTACTGTCGGCCCACTACCTTCTACCAATACCTCTATTTAATCCATTATCGTTATATCTACTACTACTAAAAGGACCAAAACTGACTATACCACAGCCATCTACACTCCGGGTTGGAGCACTTCGAGCCCCTCGACTATAGTCATCCATCCTATTGACTACTGAAGGGACGGCAACGGATTACATGGTACATCACCTCAGCCTATACGTCTTCTGAACCTACCAGGGCTCCTTCGACCGCCGTGTTTGCACTCGATAATCGATGAGGAGATCCCGCGCCCTGTTGTCCCATCATCCACTGAGTCGGGCGGTGCCACTATCACTCATGTTTCGCCGGCCTCCACCTTGACAGCTACTCCCCTTTCCCACCATTCAGTCGTCTTATCGCCTCCGTAGAAGTTACCGTTACCGTCACCGTTACTGTGATTTCGCCAACATCTACCACGACAGCTATTCATTCCCTTTCGATGATTCCCTCATCTGTGGTGCCAGCAGAAGCTACTATTCCTGTTGTTTCGCCAACTTTCACTATAACGGCTATGCTATTTCCCTTTACTGCGGTTCTACTGTCTATTATACTAACAGAAGGTAACGTTACAAATCGTTTCGCCTACTTCAGCCATAGCAGATATGCCTCCCACTGCTATTTTGTCACCGACAGACCTCGTAGATGCTACTATTAATACCTTTATGTCACCCGTGTCGACGATAACAGATATCCCACCAGGCTTTAGTGTATGCAAACTCTAGCTGGCCTTACTCACTAGGATTAGGTAACAACCACCCGCGACGACAATTCGACAACAGTTGTGCCTGTTGTTGCAGGCAGGTAATATCCTATGGGAGCTGTACCGGCTGTGCCTCGTATGCAGTTCTATTTTCCGCGATTTCATCTCCTGAGGTTTCACCTCCCATGTTTTCGATTTGATTTATTTGAACAAGCAAATGCAACAATACTCCCACGCCTGATCCCACGCCCGAGCCTAATGACAAACCTGAGTCATCGGCAGGCCTAACTACGCCACAGCCACAAACAAAGTCCTCTTCATGTAATACAGAGATTTAGACAGTCAGCAACTGTGAGGTATTATCTTGTAGCGAATCAACTGTAAGCCCTAGTACAACTTCCACGTCATGTTATATATAGCACGAGACGCTCTACTACCACCCTACCTGTCTTGCAGCTCAACGGCACACTACTTCTACGGCTGTCATTACCAGTAGCTGCGCTACGACTAATTCTCATGCCGCCTGGCATAGCAGCATACATGCCAGCGGTCTATCCCCAGGGACAGCCCACCCGAAGCATGTCGCTTCTAATGCCACGTGTTAAACGAGTGGGAAGCCGACCTTGACGATCCCGACGAATGGACCGACGGACTCTCCAGGTACCAGCAATAGCAGCCCTGCTAATGTCCTCGGTCTCCGCTTGTCTCGGTAGGCGAGAGCTTTTACCCCGACCAGTGCAAGAGTCCCAAATGAGAATCCCGCCACCAAGTTTAGTTGCAGCGCGGGAGATTACTACCTATATCACAGACTTATCCCCAGTACCTGTACCAGGTACACCGAAGGCCGTGGCAACTCCGCGATATGCGTTCGAGGGAATTCATTGCATCCGTATGACCTCGCCAGAACCGTAAGAAAGTTAAATGTACTCTCCACTCTTCCGGTGGCTTAAAACAACAAGTAACATCAACCGCTAGCCGTCACTGCTACGTGTGGGTCGATACCTCCGCTATCTCGTCCGATATAAGCCTTGCGTCGGCTACACTACGTAGGACCCGGCGGCGTGGAAACAATCCACCCTTTCCATCCATTAACTACGCGTTCGAAAATCGCTGGTCACCTAAGTTCTTAACCGTACCTCAGCCGGCACAATAAATAAATGTACTAACACATGGTTGCCAGGATACATCCGAATCAACAATAAACTCTCATGTGAAGCAGCAGCATATTAAGATAAAAGGTGATCATTTGCCCTGCGGAATTTATTCTCTTCATAAGCGAATACACTACCTCCTCGTTCCTAACAGCGCTATTTACCCTTCACGATAAACTGCAGCGCCTTGTTGCGCGTCTTTATTACGGCGACCTTGCTGTCATGACTTCCGAGGTGTCAGTTAAGCAGAAGGTGTACCGACGATCGAGTAAAAGAAGTAAGTGAATGCGTTTGTGTTGTCGAATAGTGGCAGGGATGCCTTGGTAACTGTTGCGAACCCTATCGACCCAACGGAGGGAACTTTTAAATTCTTGTGGATGATTGGCCGATAGGAATCAGCGTATACAATTATCCAACAACAGGGTCCAAGTAAATATATACAATGCCTCCTCTTATCAGCAACAGCCTTACCCACCACCACCTGATCAACAGGTTCGACTATAAGCAACAGTCCCGCACCGTCCATACCATACCATACCACCCCCTACCTACTACTCCTTTGCCGCCGCGTCTATCATCACCATTCCGCCCATCCCATCAACCGCTTCCATTCCATTCCGTTCCGTCCTCACGCTCACCCCCACAGCATGCCATCATTGCCCACACTCATCGCGTGCGCGCGTGTAAAATAATGGCCTAGTGTACCAGAATCTGTCCCACGAGCCAGTAGGCCGGCAGTGCGAGATACACGTACGGTCTCAGAGAAACACGGCTTATAGAACATGTAGTTGCGCCCTATTTAACCTAGCCTAGCCTAACCGCCCATTACCGACGGTTTCTTTTGCAGCGACGATGCACCCACACACAATGTAGGCCCGGCCTATGCCGCTGCCAGGCAGTCGGTGCAGGACATATATATATATATATATATATACACGGGTCTCGGAGAGAGAGCATGCGCGCATGCATATCTCCGGCAGGCGTGTACCTCGCCAGCCGCCATCCATCCATCTGTCGATCCCACCCGTCTGCGTCCCGGCCACAGTGACGGCATCCTCGACCATTCATTTCCTTGCTTACCGACAGCGCCGCCCTCATTTTCACAAACAAACTCACCAACCCACCCCTGCCACTGCCCCCTTCGACGACGACGAATTTAGTGCCGCCTTGGTGTCTCAAGGCCTTGGTTTCCCTTCCTTCAGGGGAGTTTTCGGCTTTGTTTACTATTTATTCCCAAAGAAAGGCTTCATTCATACATACATACATACATACAATATAATCCCTCCCTTTCTTTCTTTCTTTCTCGTTTCCTTCTCTGCTAGCACCTACATATCTCGTCGTGCCTACCGTCAGGCCTTCGCATTTGCACTTACGAGCCGCTGCGTCATCATCATCGCCATCGCAACTCTCAATTAAAACGAAAGGCCAGGCAACACTTTTATCTTGAGTGGATATCTGTCTGTCTATCCCTACCTAGGTAAAGCCGAAGTGAATCCCGGCAGTCTTGACCGCGTGACAATGAATAAATAATAAACAACGTCTGCCGCCACCCGCGCGGGTGAACTAACTCTTCGTAGATCCGCAACGCAAACGGCCACTACTATATAATAGCTGCGCCGCCTGCACTGTTTAACAAGGGCATACACATAACATACCTACCTACACAAGATAAGATTTCGGTATTAGTATACTAGGTTAGTAAGTCAATCAGTAGTTCTACTACAGGCCCGAGACCTCCCTCCCTCCCTCCCACACAAACAACCTACCACTCATTCTACTTACTTACTTAGTACATCCATCTATCCATCCATCACACTTCTCTGCGATTTGTGCAGGGACCCGGGGCTAGGGGCGAAGGGTGCTGATTTAGCGAGGCGTCAGCGACTCACTCGCTGAAAAAGAACTCGTCAAACCCAGCATACGTAAATAAACTTATCTATCTTCGTGTTGTGTACTGTAGCTAGAAGAAGGGAGGAGAAGAGTGCTTACTTACTCACTCACTTACTTACTCACTCAGTTGCGTCCCGGTGTTCCGTACGCGGCGCGGCGCGCGGCGCGGTGTGCGGGGATCGGAGGGGGGTGGGAGGTGAGGGTTTTTCGTGAGTAAGGGACTTGTGGCTGTGGCTGTGGCTGTGGCTGTGGCTGCGTAGTGTATGTAATGTGCTGTACCGTAATTATTGCGCAGACAGCCTGTCTGCCCGCGCTTAGTTTACATTGATAGATAGATAGGTCGGACTAGACGATAAGAGGTCTTAATTAGGACTGTGGGAGCAGATAGTCAAACGGCAGAAATGCTTGGTCCGAAGTGGCGGTGGAGGCGGGTGGTGGCTGAGGGAAAAGGGGAAAGGGGAAAGGGGGCCGCGCTTGGGGCAGCATTCACAGTGCATACTGATGCTTTAGTCCACGGTTCGCTTGAACACCATCTTCGGGGTTCTTTTGCGACGAGTTTTATTCAGGCTCGGGCAGCAACACTACCTACATAGCTATTATGGCATTCATCTTTCTCCTCACATCTGCACCTCCGGACGCATCGCCCAGGACAGGGAAATAAGCACCGCCACGTCCCACACAGTCAGCCGCTGTCCCACCACATATTCACGGCTTGTCATCCCGACATCGAATGAGCACCAACACCGACCCGTCCAGTCACCTCCGGGGACACCGGGAACACCGGAAACACCGGAGCATTCAGCAATGTAGCAGTCTTTGCGCAACAGCCGTGGTCATGGTCATGGTCATGGTCATGCCGCCGTGGAGCCAGTAGTTCAAAGAAGGGGCAATGTCACGTCAGCGTAGTCAGAACCCATTAATAGAGTTGAGCTGATATCTCGACATCCAGTTCTTCTTGCTAGACCTATTCATAGTCCACATCAGCCTAATCATCCAGACCGGGGAAAAAGGGGAAGAGAGGCAGCGCGGGGCATAGGAGAGGAGGGGAGAGATAACTAAAAATCTACTTACGTCGTATACACTCTCGTTCTCCTCTTCCTTGC
This sequence comes from Xylariales sp. No.14919, assembly GCA_002003505.1. Lineage (NCBI taxonomy): Eukaryota > Fungi > Ascomycota > Sordariomycetes > Xylariales > Xylariales sp. No.14919. The sequence goes on along the minus strand of BDMC01000079.1, from coordinate 59,523 downwards.
ATGTTGGCTGTTGCCATTGACCTGGGTTGCGAGGCGGTTCTTGTACTTGGCCCAGGACAGGAGATGGCTGTCGTACCCGGTCTGGACTGCGAGGCGGCTCTCGTGCTAAATCAAAGAAATCGAAGGCGGGGGGTGTCTCCTGTATCTCAGATACAGCGCGAGACGTTTCGCCCGCCGTGTCGTAGGCGCTAGGTGATTCTCCTACCTCATCCGAAGCGGGAGGCGGCGGCGACTCACGCGCGTGGGCAGCGGCGGCAGCGGCAGCAGCGGCGGGCGCGAGCGCTCCGGGTTCGTACCCAGCTGCGTGGATAACGACGCTCTCACTGCCGATCCAGAACTGGTGCAGCGCCAGGGTGCCGATCAGCGCGGTGGCCGTCCAGGTGGGTGCGTATCCCGGCGCGGCCCAGTGCACGAGGTACTCGTAGCCCTCGTTTTCGTCGGTACGGAAAGCGGCGTGGCGGATGTGGCTGATGCGCGCGACCTCCCACTCGCCGTCCCCGCCGCCGTCTTCGCCGTCCTTCTCATCTTGAACGTCTACCACAGCACGGCCTTTAGGCTTGGGCGGGCGCGTGCGCTTGTTCCCGGCTTTGGGTTTGGTTTTGGGCTTGGTTTTGGTCTTACCGTTGTTGTGGCCGTACGTAGTGAGGGGGCGTTGCCGTTTGCTGGTGCGGGCGCTCGCAGACACGGGTTTTGCCGGCCTGGCCATTTTGATGCGGATGGGGATACTGGGGACACGATGCGATAGAGGGAAGAAGAGAAGTTCAACGAGGATGTCGGCGTCTGTGTCGCCGTCGCTGTACGTCGGCTTTTGGGGCACGCGGAATGTGTGGTTTCGGCGCGGTGTGTTGCGAGCCGGTTGCGAGTGTAGGGTAAAATAACCGAAGACGTACGAGGGTCACGACAACTCGCAAGAGAGACAGAAAACCAGAGAGGACCAGAGGGAACTAGAGTGAACCGGAGAGAGAAAGGCACTCTAGTAGAGTCGGTCGGGGCTGCGAGGCGCAAGATCGAAGAGGTGTGAAGATCATGACGAAAGAAGAAAAGGAAAAAAAAAGGAAAAAAAAAGGGAAAAAAAAGGAGGAAAAGACAAACAGAGGCAGAGAGGCAGAGAGGCAGAGAGGCGCAGGTACAGGTACATGGAAATAGTTGCCGAGGTATGCGCTTCTGGTATGTACCTACATGTAGGTACCTACATGTAACTCTGGTACTCTGTCTGGTACGTACCCGGGTACTCTGGGACGCACCTGCTGGTAATACAACGTGTAAGGTGTACCTGAGGAAGGCAGCCGCACCTGCAGAGGCAAGTTACCATCGGTTGTTGGGAAGTCACGGGTGCCTGGCAACCGAAACAGGGCTGCTTTCCACACACCCGCCTCTGTTTGCCGTGGTTCGGCGGCATTTCATCAAAGTAAAGGTAAGTGAATAGCAATAATGTCATATGCGATATGATAAGTGTGTATGTGCATATACCTGTGTTTTTAAATTATTTCTGCTGTCGAAAGGGTGAATAGGAAAGTCGGGCGCTTAGTTGCGGTGATGTTTCCGAGATAGAGTGATGTCTAGGTGCCTGTTTGTCTGTCGAAAGAAATAGAGAGAGAGAGATGCCTGATGAGTGGCAACTGTATCCAAGGCAGAGAGATGTGGATATATGCAGCATGCGGTAAATTGGTAATGGTATGCCTAGCTGCCTAGATGCTTAGCTGAGTAGCCGAGCAGGTAGCCGAGTAGGGAATTGAGCAACACCTCACTGCATCTTGCATCCTGCATCCTGGTTCCGAACCGCGGCAGCTGTCTTTATCTACCTTGGTAGGTTTACTTTATTGTACATAGACACGTACCTATCGTCTCCTTTCAGCAGTATATTACCAAGTTCCTCGCGCAGGCCAGCCAATCCATCCATCTATCCTGCATTCATCGTAGCAAGTCAATCTGTGGACATCCATCCATCCATATCATCAATCAGCCCGTCACCGCCTCCTCCGCCGCTGCGCTGCAGCCTATTATTTCCTCCACCTACCGTATCAGTGATTATCAGTATTCCCATCATCCGAGACTCTTCCTCCTCCCGTCTTTATCCTACTCGCTCTACAGTCACGCCCCAACTTTGGCCATCTGTTGGTATTCTCTTGAACGATTCCACTTCCCTGCAGCGCCTTATTCTCGCCGCTCGCGTTGATCATCTGGGCCGTAATAGTAATACGGTAATACTGCTCCTGGAAGATGACTACCTACCTAACCTACTTATAACCTAGGCACCCCCAGACTTGCGTTGTACATACCGCGTTCGCCAAGACGGGGCACGTTGCTGTAGTAGACCTCGCTTATACTGCCGTAGCCGCTTGTTTATGACTACGTCAGACTCTCAGGCTTCGGACTTGGCATAGGAGAGATATCTATTTATCTATCTATTTATTTATCTGTCCATCTGCCTGTCCATCATGCAGCACAGGCCCCGGACTTGCCTCCGCCAGCACTCAACCGCAGTTTGCAGCTGTATAATACAAACGCCAGGCCATCGGCGCTTCGACTTGGCACGCCGCAAAAATACGTACGTATTTACCGGCAGGATTATGGCCCAAGGTTACCATATTGCATAGGTAGCAAGTCAGTCACCTAGGTAATCATAATAATCGCACCACCCGCCATCCTATCGCTCTACGCATTCTGCAGAGCGCCCAGAAGAATGAATTACCCACCCACCTATATCGGCCCGCACGAACCACCGGCGGCAGCCCACACCGCATGCATATCCCCGCGCCAAGGCTCATCATCTCCTACTATATCCGTATACCAAGTATAATGTAATCGACACAGGCCGTATACTAACACGCAAAGGTGAATGAAGTGCGGGTTTGCGGGGTACTACAATCAAAGGAATACGTTTGCGCGCGCGCGTGGTCGGGGTGGATAATTAACGGCAGAAGCAGCGGTGTGGAAAACAAAATAGCAACCGAAGTCGGCATGAATCCGTCGCAACGTAGTAGCAATTCTTACCAGAGAGAGAAAACGCTCCTCCTGATTCCCGACCGCATTTCCGTCCCCTATACTTTCTCTCTTTTCTTTTTGTCTCCTCGGGTGGTTTCCCTTTTGTAAACCGCTGCGTGCCGCTCCACCTGCCTTGGACATAGATCCGGTAGTATCAAGGCAGAAAGAATGCTTACCTGGTAGCCGTCGCGCCGAAAGACCCTGCAGTACTATTGATAGCATCGCCATTGTTGTCGCTGTTGCTGTTATCCTTAGAAGCGGAGAGAAAAGCGGGACTAGGTGGCAATTATCAGGGGCGTATGGATTGCGATTATCTTACTACGTATTGCCGAAGCAATCCTAGTAGAGAGGTACGAAAGAGAGAGAGATTGGGTTGACTAATTGCCCTGTCTTTAAAAGGGTGGCGATATCTAGTTTTAGAAATGGTTCTTTTCCTAACTAACATGAATTATGTTACCACACAACCTCTTTCAAAGCATCAGATACAATTTCGCTGCCAATATAGCATATACATCAGAATAAGTCGGCCACCAGCATGGTTATATTAAGTCAGACTGCACAGTAGTAATTAACATGCTCAACAGCAAGGTAATACATATTTCCTTATACAGCTCGATTTAATCTACAAGGTACAAAAGCAAGAAACGCTTCACACCTTATAATTTATTTCTTCTCGAACGATCATAGCTACCTAGTCTGGAAATAAAATAACAAAGTAGGGTGATTACACGCAAAGGTACAACCATAAAGGCTGAAAATTCGCCAAACGCGCGCAACCCCTCTGTTGAACAAGGGCTGACACGGCCTTTTCACATTGATATAAAACCTCGGCCTAAGCCCGGGCAAACGCCATAGTCCTAGAAATATCAAGAGCAATGGCAGTATAACATGCATGACCCTCACTACAGACTAGATACGAAAAGAAGCACCAACACCCAGCAACACGCCGCCAAGCCTGGACAATTCCCACCGTCTCCAGCGTAGAAACCCATCCCTCCCCGCGCTACGAAAGGCCACACACGCCGCCGCCGTACTTACCACCTACCTATTCCCACGCGCAGGCCTCATGCGCCAGCGCAGCGTAGGCGCAGCGCTGGAGCCGCTTCCGCGCAGTTGGGTATATCGCGGGCAGGCGGTCACCGCTGGGTGCTCTGCTCTCTTAGGATTATTGATGAACTATGCATGCATGCGAGGATCACGGCGCGGTATGATTATAAAGGCTATCTATCTATAGCTCCAGAAGTTTTTTTTTTAAAAAGCTGATGTTGTTTGCGAACGGTGGTACTTTGGATGACTGGCGGGTGGGTCATTGATATGTAGGGCTTCTGGTCGGAAGTGTTTTTAGGGTTTGTTGGACTGCTGAGATAAATGGTAATATTAGTAGATTATATGACTATTTAAACTATGTGTGTGTATGTGTGTCACCCTTTCCCACTGCGTTTTCAAACCGCCGCTCTGCTTCCGTCTTGTACTTAAGTTCGGGCGCAAAGACATAGCTAGACATAGCTACCTTCTCAACATTGCCGCCGTTGCCTCGCCCTCTTGATTCTGTTTCGGCGCTTATTATCGTGCCAGACAAGGACTGCTTGAGATATTTGCCGACTCACCCTTGCTCTTTGTTTTGTTCTTGTTCTTGTTTCTTTTGACCCCGACGACGCTTTGGCGATGGAGGAGCGCCGCCGGTTGTGGCTGGGAAGTATTAGTCGGCTGCCGGCATACTTTTTTTGCGGCACAAGATAGGAGAGACATTTTATTATATACATACAACGACAGTGTTTGCGACTTGTACTCTACTTTTACATACCTTTACCTAAGGCCTTCAGCATAGCCAAGTAGTACCTAAACAAAGAGTAAAATAAGTAAGGAGTGAGGGCAAAAGATACCGACCTTAACGCAAATATAGGAGATATAACCTCTTTAGGCTTTGATAAAAAGTTGCGAGATGTTAGCTCCTAAAACCATGTTTATATTAAAAGGTTTAATAAAGGGGATATAACTAAGAGCAAAAGTTAACGCAATGATTTGTGGACTTAAGTTATTAGTATAGTTAACTACCCTAGCCACAGACGCAGCTTTTGTCATAGACATATATGGCGGGCACCTCTACTAGCTGTGCATTAGCTGTGCATTAGCTGCGCAGTAGCTGCGCAGTAGCTGCGTGGTAGCTGCGTGGTAGCTGCTTATGCGCATGGTGGAAGGTCCTGATCGGAAGGTCTGTTTGCCCTGGGAGGAGGGGATGATTTATAGAGAGAACTTCCCTTCTAGCGCAATAACAAGAGGTCAATATCACTAGATTAAGCAGCGGTACAAACAGTAGCACTGTAGGAGGGCTTGTCGGAGAAGTTCATCAAGTAATACCTAGCTAGGTTCAGGAAATACCTTCTCTGCCTTAGGTACTTTAGTGATGTGACACCAACAGCGCTTAAGACATGCATCCCGGTGTAGCAACATTCCATGTCCCTGGAAGGGCATAGAGACGTGGCAGAGAAAGAAAAAAGAAAGAACAAAAGAAAAAGAAAAAAGAAAGGGAAACATACAACACCTGGGATTCGCTGGTCGTCACCGACCCAACTACTAATCAGGCCCTTACTGGCTTATCTATGGGAGAGCGGACGGGATCCCGAGTTTTCCAGTAGGTGTGGTCGTATGTGTCAGGACAGAGAGCAAAGGGTGAATAAATGTAGAGCATTAGGTAGTCATGATACGATATAGTACCATGGAAGGGGGGTGTACGCTTACCATCGCGGGGTATCGACGGCCAAGAAGCATTCCTAACCGATAGAGCAACGGATCTTAACAGCGGCGGTCTGTTATACGCGACACCCGACACGCACTGGAACGCGAGATTCGACAGTCTTTAATGTATATATGACCAAGAGATGGATACGGAGACCTTTATTTGGCTGGCCTGGCTCCTTGCATTAAAGTCCGAGATAGTTAAAGATAGAGCAATTAAGACGATAGTAGACGAGCCGGAATAAGTGGCGGACTGGTGTCTATTTGTTCGGCTTCTGGGCAGAACTATGTACGCTCGATGCGCGAGAGCAACCGGTGGGATGATGATTACGCCCAGCGCTCTTTGCGGAGGCAACTCATGCACGTGAGATCTCTGAAACGTATGCGATGTATAATATATACCGGCCTTTAAGTCTGAGGTCGTTAGGGTTCCGCTGCTCTAGGTAACCGATCGTATATAGGTAGCGAGGCCGAGGATATCAAGGCTTAGCAGGGACATGCATCGTACGGCGTTGGATGGCGGCTACTTTACCCCATGCATTCTTTCTTTCCTGTCCTGTCCTGGCCAACGCAGGCAAAAGCATAGCTTGGCGTGCATGGCGATGCTAGGCTAGAGATGCAAGACAGCCCACCTGTTACCGGGATGGCCCTGGTCCTTTAGGGTCCTTCAGGGCCCATGCAGATTAGGTACCTCTTCCTTACATAGTACCTATTCTAAGATCTTTTAGATCTTATATATGGAACTACTTAAATGCATGCTCTGCTTTGACTTTTGACTTTTGGAACCCCTGCTGTCCTGGACAGATCTGACCTGTATACTATACTTAGTACATAGTAGTAGTAGTAGTAGTAGTAGTAGTAGTAGTATGCTAGTGTAGGGCTGCAGCTCATCTGAACTTTTTCAAGGTGGTTCCATGTCAACTTGCTTATCGCGGTGTTCTAGCTAGGTCTCAACCGGTCTGGAAGGAAGACACAGGTTGCCGTGTAACCAGATTACCTATACCACAGGGTCTTTATTTAACAAAGGCCCCTATGTGTTTAATACAACCTGCTCTCATCCTGTGAGAACGAACACATATTATCCTAGAACGATTAGCAGGGACGCGCGGGACTTGGGCATACTACATAATCTAGACTTTAATCTTGCAGACATACACGTTAAAAACATTAAGTCCTAGCTAAAGACGTTAAAACTAAGCAGATAGTTCTTATCCGGAAACAGGGGACTCATCTAGCTTGATATTACTCTGCACGCGCTACTCCCCTATCAAGAGCAACTAGCTAGACAGAGCTCTTCGGCAAGAACGCCGTGGCCAGGTTCAATCTTACGTTCCGACAACTACGGTCCCAGCTACGGCCCCAGCGGGCAGGTGTCTAAAAGGTATTCCTCTGCTGGGGCGGATCAAACCCAAATCTTGCAACGGTAGCAAAGATTCAAGGCTAGCCTGCGCTGTTGACAACCAACCACACCCGTGATCATACATACCCCTTTCCGTTTCCCCATCCTTGACTCGGCAAGATGGCTGCGCCGCTCGCTTGCCTAGGCACAGCTATACACTACACATACCACATATCAGCTCCTTACGCCGTGTTGCGCTGCGTATAGCTGCCCGTCTATAGCTTCGTCTCTTCTCTCACGCGTAGATCCCATACCGAACCGTTACGTCTCTTAAACAAAGAGATGTTCCGTAGACTAGTAGTAGTAGTAGTAGTAAACACAGCTTAGGTTGGCAGTACGTGCTCTCTTCGCAACCACAAGAGTCCATTACACCTTTATACTAAGGTAACGACAAAAGTCGCGCTACGCAATAAGCCCGATGAATAGGTTCAGCTGGAGCTTCTTTTGGTCGGCGCTGTTGGCCGGCACTTGGTCTAACGCCCGCAGATACCCTTCGATATCTGCTACTACATTTCGCGTTGTTGGCGCGGAGATAAAGATGGGGAAACAAGGGAAAGGTGTGGCGAAAGAAAGAGGGAGGGAGGGGAGGGGATATGCGGTGGTGGTGGTGGTGGTCGAGGAGGAGGGAACGCACCCCGAAGCGCTCTGAGCTCTCCATACATTTTAAGAAGCGGAACTAATTCGTGCGTGGTTGTGTTCTTGAGCGAGTAGATAGCCGATACCAAATCCAACGATGCCGTCCTGTTCGCGCGCCCTGCCGTTGTGGTTGCTTACTTATGTATGAGCGCATGGGATTGGTTTGTCGTATAGGACAGGCAAGATGACTTACAGGTTCTCCGACCGCCTTTCGAGCGAACTGTGCATATTGCGCATGCTGCTGCGCAAGCTGCTACCTAAGCCGCCGATAGACGTGATCATCTCCCGGTGCAAGTCGTTGCCTAAGTCGTTGATCAAGGTGTTTATTGTGCCCACGACGGCTGTCAATCGATCTAGACTATCGGCAAAGGTGGTGGTTGCTTGAGCGGAGATGAGGTTTGCGCAACGATCGACTTTGATAGAGAGGCCTTGGAGATAACCGCTGAGGACCCGGAAGTCTGGTTGTGGCGAGGGGCGGGTTGACAGCGGCTGTGATGATAATGATGAGGAAGAGGAAGAAGAAGGGAGAAATAGAGTCTACCTACTGTAAATAATGTGCCTCTATCTAGAGAGACGCGACCAACGCAGCCGCAGTTTGCCACAATACGTGTGTGTGTTAGTGAGTGTGTTCTACCTTTCTTTCCCTTTTTATTACCTAGGTATTGTATCTTGGACGCTTTTGACTACTACCGGGGTGCTAGAGAATCATTTCGCCGGGACAAAGGTCCTCGACTCGCTCGCAGCCACATACGGGCCGAAACCGCAAAGACTGGCTATAAAACAAGGACAATGCCTCTCATATGCAGAACCACCTACCTACAGCCAGCATTTAGTAATTGATTACGTGACGCGCGGTACGCGCCATAACCCAATACATCGGAGGCAGTCAGACTCTCAGGCCCGCCATCTAGCCGGGTGAATCCCGACACGGAGGCCAGGACAGACTACCCGTCAGTCAAACAGACCAAGAGTAAGCGAGGCAAAGCAGGATAGTAGCCGCCTCATCTCTGGAGCCTTGTCTTCCGGACGGCAACGACCCCGGAGCACAGCATCCCCGATGGTTATCCGCAATCCGCGTCTTTGCCCCCGAGCCTGGTGGAAACCCTTTGTCATACTGCCTCGCCTAGCATACGTTCCGCAACATATATCGGCATGATCTTCTACATGCACATACTTACGCTTATAGCCTTTATGTTACACGGCCAGAGCCTGTCAACGCTTACCGGAGCTACTTGCGGAAGGCCACGGTACTATACGTAGTTGCTAACCTACCTAGGTTAGTCTATTAGGCACGCGAGGCCACGAGCCCATTCCCTCTCGTGCGGGAAGACCTAATAACAACAATAAGCCGTGAAGGTTGACGGTTAAAACAGGCCGAGTGTGAGCGCCCGAACCAGCTCTAGACGACGAGGCTTGGCAGCTCGGCTTGTATGCTTCGCCGTCGCTTTCGCCGCTTTGATCGAGAGGAACAAGGGTGGTTTCTTTCATAGTGGGATGTGGGATTTCCCTGGGCCTTTGTTTCCACCGTCTGTTAGATTCGTTGGATATAGATCGTGGTCAAAAGACTACAGGACGGCTCAGACCCAAGCGTAAGAAATGGTCCCAGGCCAGGAGCGGGACCAGGTCCTATCTGCGCTGAGGACTCGGTCTGTTACTGCTTTTACATCTAGCACTGCTTCGAAGGCTTTAACCAGGAACAATCGCGGAACATTAAGGTGTATTGGTAGGTGCCTAGGTCCTTCAAGTGTGCAGACTTATCTCTGGGCTTTGCGGAGGAAAGGGGTTTATGTTCTTGCTTTGCAGCGCAGTACTTGAGGTGGCAGCAGGTATCTGTCAGGAGTAGTAAAGTCTATCTCATACGGAGGTACGTTATAAAATTAGGTGTTTTATTTAAGGACATAAAAGTAATAAAAAGATAAGTTAATTATTATAGCATTAAAAGCATAAAAGCATATAAATATATATATATATTAAAATAAAATGTTATAATTGTTATAGCTAAGCTTTTTAACAAGTTAAAGCTTTAATAATAGTTTAATTTTATAGTAATTTATATATATATAAAAAAAAAAAGCTATTTATAAACAGCTATATAAAGCGTAGCTAAAAAAAAAACTAATTTTTTTTATAGCTTAGCTAATAGCTTAAGCATAAAGCATAGCTATATATATATTATATTATTTATAACTAATTTTTTTTTAAAAAATAGCTTGTTTATAAATTATAGGTTTAATTAAACTTATAGTTTTTAAATTCTTTTTAGCTAAAAAAAAAATAGCTTTAAATATTTACTTATTAGATTTTTGCTAAGCTTTTATTTTATTATGCTATTAATAAGTTTTTTTATATTTTTATAAATATTTTGCTTACTTTTTTTTTATATATGCTTTTTTAGTTTTTTTTTGTTTTATTTAAGCTATAAGTTTATTATTATTTTTATATAGCTTATTAAATTTATTTTTTATAACTTTTATTAGGTATTTTTTAAGTTATTTTAATAGTTTTATTATATTAAAGTTTTAATTATAAAACCTTTTTATTAATAATATATTATTTTTAAAATTATTTTATTAAATATTATTTGTTATTAAAATTTTAACTCTTTTAATTTATTTAATATTATAGCTTTTTATAATATATTTTAAAAGTATAAACTTTTTTAATAATAAACTTTTTTTATAACTTATTATTTAAGCTAATTATTTTTTAATAGAATTTTTTAAAGCTTATTTAAATAATAAGTTATTAAAGTATTTTTTTAAATAGTTAATATAAAATTTATTAATTAATCTTTATATTATAAATATATTTAATATAAAAGTATTTTTTTTTTAATAATTTTAAATTTTTATTATATTATTAAAAAAATTAATTTATTTAATAGTTAGTATGTTTTTTAAAACTGTTTTTTCTTAAAAATAAACATATAATTTTTAATATTAAAGTTTAACTTTTTATAACTTTAATTTATTTAATTTACTATTTATATTTAAGTTTTTATTAAATTTAATTTAATAATATTTATAAAATTTATAATTTTTTAAGCTTAATTTTAAGCGTTTTTTTTAATGTTTTTTTATTAGTAATATTATTAGTTTTTCTTTTAATATTTAATTTTTTTAATTAAAATTAAAAAGTATAAAAAATTTAAATTTAACTTTATAAAAAAATAACTTAATTAATTTATATATTAATAAAGCTTGCATATAATTTATAGTAAAAATATATTTTAACTAGTTATTTTAATAGTAATTTATATAAAGCTATAAGCATTAAGTTAAATATTTATATATTATTTTAGCTTGCTTTATAGTTTTATAATAGCTTATTAAAGTTAATAAATAAATAATATCTATTAATCTATATATTTTATTTATAAATATAAATATAAACTAAAAGCTTTTATTAAAAGTAACTATTATAAATACTTTAAAAATTTAAAAAGGTTTTTTATAATATATTTACGTTATATTTTTAGCTATAGCTTATATTATATATAATATAATTTAAGCTTTTTTGCTTAATTAATTAATTATAACTAATATATTATTAAATTTATGCTTATTTTTAAATATTTATTTAAAGTTTATAATAATATAGCGCTATATATAATTTAAAGTTAATAAAAGCTATAGCTTACTTAGCGTTTTATTTTTTTATACTTTTATAAGTTAATAAGTTATATAATTAAATATATATATATTATAATTATATATTAGTTTTAGCTACTAATATTTTTAAGTTATTTATAGTTTTATTTTATATTTATTTAAATAAGCTATAAGTATTTTATTATAGCTTTTTTAAATAAGTTATATTTTTATAATTAAATAATTAAATATTATAAGTTACTTTTTATATAAAATAAGTTTATTTTTTATTATTTAAAAGTTATTTATTTTATTGCTTTTAGTTTTTTAATAATAAACTTTTATATTAAAATTAATATAATTTTTATATAATTTTTTTTATTAATTATAACTTAAAAACCTTTTTTATATTAATAAAAAAAGTTAATTTAAAACCTATTATAAAAAATATATTATAAATAAGTTTAAATATTATATTATAATATTAAAACTTTTTTTTTTTTATTATATTTATATATTTTTTTATTTATAAAAAAAAGGTTTGCTATTATATTTTTTTATTTAGTTTATTAATAATAATAAAGTTATACTTAAAAAATAATATAATTTATTTAGCTTATTATAAGTTTAAATGCTATTTTTTATTAAAATATTTTAATTTTTTATAATTAGTTATAATAAAAAAAGGTTTTTTTTAAATATTTATTAGCTTAAGTTGTTATTTTTTAAAAGCTAAAGCTATTACTAGCATTTTTTTATTATAAATATTATAGTTAAACTTTATATTTTATATAGTTTTTTAAAAAAATATTATAAAATATTATATTTTATTATATATTTAAAATAATATACTAGCAGTTATATTATTAAATATATTAATTTTTACTTTAATAATATATTTATATTAAAAGTGCTTAAAAGTAAAAGCTATAGTTAAAGCTTTTTTTAAATATTAAAAAGCTTAATTATATTTTTTTATTTATTTAAAAAGCATACTTTTTTAAGTTAATTAATTAAAATATAAAGCAATTTAGCTATATTTTTAAATAAACTTTCTATAAAAATTATAAAAACTTAAAAACAATTATATTTTTTTAAGTTAGCTTATAACCTTATATTTTATAATTTATTTAAAATTTATTTTATATAAATTTAATAGTTTTTTAAATTATTAAAATAAATTAAAATATTATTTATATAAGCATTATAAAAGTTATTAAAATAATTAAATAATATATTATTAATATATTTTTAAAATATAAATAAATTATTAGTAAAGCTAAATAAAAAGACTTTATAATAATATATATTATATTAAATATAAAATATAATTTAATTTTTATAGCTAAAGTATATTTTAATATAATAAAAAATTTATTATATATTAATTTTAATAAAAGATTTAGCTTTATAAATATATATTAAAGTTTTTTTAATTAAAAAAAAAAGTAATTTTTTTTTTGTTAATTTATTTAATTTATAATAATTTATATAAAAGTAAAAATTACTATTAAACTTTTATATAAAATAAATAAAAAAAGTAAAGAAAATATTATTAAATTTAATAAATTTTTTGCGTAATTATTTAATAAAATATTTTTTAATTACTTTTAGCTTATTTAATAATATTTTATATATAAAGCTATATTTTAAGTTATTAAAAGTTTTTTTAATAATAAACTTAATTTTATAATTTACTTAAAAATATAAAAAAAATAAAATATTTAAGTTAACTTTACTAAAAATATAAAGTAAATTATAATATTTAAATAATATAAGTTTTATAGCTTTTATTTATAAATTATTATTTTTATTTTTTAAAAGATTTTTTATTGTTTTTTAGCGCTTAATTATTTTTTTTATTTAATAAACATAAATACTTTAAACTTTTTAATAAAACTTTTTTTTTATTTAAATAGCTAATAAAAGTTAAAGCATTAATAATAATTATTTTAATATTAAGCTTTTATTTATATTAGCTAATTTTATTATATTTTATATAATAAAGTTTTTAAATATTATATTTTTATTTTAATATAAATTTTACTGCTATTTTTGTTAGCTATTATTAAATTTTTTTTTTTTAGCATTAGCTTTTTAATTAAAGCTAATATTTTATTTAAATCTTTTTTACATTTTTATTAAATCTTTTTTAATTAACTTATTTTTTTTTTAAATTATAATTTTATTAAATATATAATTTAAAATAGCATATATAGCTTAATATTACTTTTTTTATTTATTTAATTTTTTTTAATTTTTTTATTTATTTTTTTAGCGTTGCTTTAATAATTAAAGTAATATAACTATATTTTTAAATTTTATATATTTAAATTATAAAGGTTAAAATTAATAAAAAGTTTTTAAAAAAATATTAAATAATATTTTTAATAGTTTAACATTATATTATATTATTAAAACTATAACTTTTTTAAAATTACTTTATATTATATATTTAATATAAAAATAAAAGTTTTTTAAAAAATATATTTTTAAATTTTTAAAGTTAACTATAAAGCTTTATAAATTTTTTAATTGCTTTTACTATTAAAACTAATTACTTTTTTAAGTTAAAATTAAGTTGTTATTAGTAGCTATATATAATAAATAAGCTTTATAGCTATTTTAATGCTTATATAAACATATAAACTTGCTTTTATATTTTTAAAAATATAATAAGTTATTAATAAAAGTTTATTATTATTTAAAATATATTTTAAATAAAAGTTTAAGTTTTATAAAGTTAATTTTTTACTTGCGTTTTAACATTAATATTAATAAAAGTTTAAAAAAATAAGCTATTAAGTTTAAATATAGCTAAAATTGCTATTATTTTAGCTTTTTTTTATTATTTTATATACTTTTTTTTAAAAGCTAATTTTTATAAACATATTTAGTTTATTAGCAATTAAACTATTTGCTTTTTAAAATTTATTATTTTATCTTTTATATATTAAATTAAAAAAATAAAGTTATAGCGCTACTTTATTTTTTATTTTTTTATCTTTTATAGCATTAATAATATTAATAGCTAATTTTTTTTAATCTTTAAATATTAAGTAATAAGCAACTTAAATATAATATTATATATATATATTAAATATTTTAATAGGTTTTAAATATTTAATAAACGTTTTAATATTTAAATAAATAAAAACTTTATTTTTAAACTTTTTTTTTTATTTAGTTTATTAAAGATATTTTTTTTTATTAATTAAATAAAGTTATTTTTAAATTAAAAAAACTTAAATAACTTAAATAGTATTATAAGTTATTAATATGCTTTTTTTTTATTTTTTTTAGTTATATTAACATTATAATATTAGCTTTAAAAATAAGTTAATAAGCTAGCAAAAAAGTAATATAATAAAAAAAAGTCTTAAAAAAATAAAGTTAAAATTTTTTAGTTGTTTTATTATTAAAATAGCTTTTAATATTTATTATTTTAGCAGCGTTATTAATAAACTAATTATTATTAATTATAAAATAGTTTTTTATAGCTTAATATTATACTTTAAACTTAACTTTATTAATAAAATAACAAGTTTATTATTTGCTAATTAAACTTATTAATTTGTTTTTATAAATAGTTATGTTTTTTTGTTATAATTTTTAATTTAATAAACAAACGCTTTATAATTATAAAATTACTTGTTTTATAAAGCAAAGTAAATAAGTTATTTTGTTTACGTTTTTAATATAAACAATTAATTTTTAGCATTAAGTTGTTTATTTTTTTTAATGTTTAAATTAACTATAAAATAAATTTATTAAATAAATTTTTTAATTTTTATTTTATTTTTAAAGAAAAGTTTATATAAATTTTTAGTATAAGTTAAATTAAAAATAGCTATTAAGCTATATATTTTAAACTTTTATTAAATCTTATAAAAATGTTTTAATAGTTTTTAAAAAGCCGTTTTATTTATAAAACCTTAAAAGTTAAAAAAAATAAACTTTATATTAAAAAAAATAAGCTTAAAAATAAAAAGTAAAACTAGTTTCTTTAATATAAAAAATAATAAACTTATAAAAAAGTTTTTAAAACTTAGTTTAAAATGCTTTTTTATTGCTTATATCTTTTTTATATAATGTTTTTTAAAGCTTGCTTTAAAGTTTTTTTCTTTTTTTTAAAATATTTAATTATTATTATATCTTTTTAATTAAAATGTTTTATTAAAAAAATAATAAATAGTAATAAGCTTTTATATAAAGTTATTTATTTTCTTTTAAACTAAAGGTAATATTTTTAAATATAAAAGTAATTTGCTTTTTAGCTTTTTACTTTATAGCTTTTTTTGTTTTAAAGACTTAAGCTATATTAAAAATAAAAAATAAAATAAGTAATATGCTAAAAAAGTTAATAATAATAGTTAAGATTAAAGTTTAAAAAAATATTTAAAAAAGTAGTTTTAAATGCTTTTATAATAAAAGTAATATATAAATTATTATAGCTAAGCTTTTTAAAAAGTTAAAGCTTTAATAATAGTTTAATTTTATAATAATTTATATATAAAAAAAAGAAAAAGCTATTTATAAACAGCTATATAAAGCATAGCTAAAAAAAAAACTATTTTTTTTATAGCTTAACTAATAGCTTAAGCATAAAATATAACTATATATATATTATATTATTTATAATTATTATATTATAAAGCTTTATATAATATATATTAAATAATTTAAAAAAATTAACTTAAAAAATATATTTATAATAGATTATATATATATAAAAAGTTAATACTTTAAAAAATTAATTATTTTAATAACTTTATAGTTTATATATATTATATTTATTTATTTATAATAATATTTTAATAAACGTTAATAATTTAATTAAACTTAAAAAATTAATATTTTTTTTAAAATATAATATTATAAATAAAAGTTATATATATAAATAAAGTTTATAAATGTTTTAATATTTTATTATTAATTTATTAAATATATTAAAATATATATAAAGTTATAGCTTTTTATTTATAATATATAAAACTTAAAAATATTTATTTTTAATTAAAATAAGCTTTAATATTAAATATATTATTTATTTTATATAACATTTAAGTTTAATAATAAAATATAATTTAAAAGCAAAAGAAAAAAACTTTATATATATAATGTTATAATTTAATGTTTAAATAATAGCTTTAAGGTTTTGTTTACTGTTATGCTGTCGCTACTTTAACAACACTAGACGGCTAAATCTACTGTGCCTGTAAAAACAAACCTGTCATCCAGACCCCGCGCTGCGCAAGAGGAGCGCCTGTACTGCGCACGCGCAACCCTTTAACCAGGCCCTTCCCCAAGTTGAGATAGAACCCCTCGACTGGACTATTAGCTGCGCACGCGCAACTCAATAGCCACGCAGGAGACGCTGATTTGCAGCGTACGCCTGGATCCTGTGACTAGACTTCCAGTCACTATACCTCCTACACAGAACAGCTCAGCTCCTTCGCTACGCTAGCGCAGCTCCTTTGCCATACACGCGCACACCCATCGGCAGACAGCTTGCCACATATAGAATAACACACATTTTTGCCAGACGCGCAGTTTAGCACCATTCTAGTCAACGCCAGGGCAACATATCTGCAAATCAGCAGTATAAGTCCTTATATGCTTTTCTTACACCTTATAACATGATTATAATTATAAAGTTTAATTTTATTAAACTTTTTTTATAATGTTATTTTTATAATTTAAAAAAAATAGCTAAAAGCATTAATTAAAAGTTTAAAATAGCTATAATTTATAACATTAATTTTTTTAACATTAAATTAAAATAAAATTTAATATTATATTTATATATATTAACATTAATATATTATATAAGTTAAATAATAATATAAGTTAATTATTAACTTTTTTATATTTATATATATATATAAATATTATAATTTAATTATAATATAAAAAATTAATTAAATTTAATTAAAAATATTATATTAAATATTTTTATATTATATTAATAAATATATAAGTTATATTTAAGCTTATTATATATTTTATATTATTATATATATAATAAACTTTTTTTTATATAATAACTATTTATATATATTTTTTTAGTTATTTGCTTTTTAATAGCTTATTTAATTTTAAAACTTTTTTTTTATATAATAAATAATTTTTTATTTTAAATATATTTATTTTTTATATAATAATATTAAATAAATATATTATTTGCTATAAAAAATAAAATAACTTTATTTTTTAATAATATAACTTTTAATATAAATAATATTATATTTTTTATAATTTAATTAATTATATTTAAAATAATATTTAATAAGCTATTTTAATATTATATAACTTTATATTTAATATATTTAGCTTATATTTATATATTAATTATATTATATAAAGTTTTTAATTTTTAAATAAATAAAGGTTTATTTAATAGTTTTAAAGGTATTTTTATTAATATTTAAGTTTTAAGGTATAAAAGAATATAATTTAAATAATATAATATTAATTTAGCACTTTTAAAACCTTTTTAAATATTTAATTTAATTAAAAATTTATATACTTTATAAAACATAAAAAAAAAGTTTTTTTTTATAATATAAATAATATATGCTTATATTAAATTAATTTTATTTTTATATATAATTATTTTAATAAGCTAAAATAACTAATATTAAAAAGCTAAAGTTAATATAATAACTATAAAAGCATATAAAACATAATAATATTATAGTTTTTTACATATAATTTAAGTTTAATAAAATAATAAATTTTATAACTATTAAAAACTAGTAAACAATAAATACTTTTTATATAACTAGCTATATATTTATTAAAATATTAAATTTAATTTAAACTTTATTTATTTATTATTTAATGTTTTTTTATTGTTATAATAACTTAATTGCTTAACAATTTACTATTAATATATTAAAATTAAAAGTATTTTTTTTTTGCTAAAATAATATATAAAAAAACTATATATTTATATAAACTAATATTTTAAATAATTATTAACTATTTATAATTGCTTTATTAAATAACTTTTAAATATTTACGTTAATTAAAAGTTATAACAATTATTTTAAATTATATTTTACTTATTATTAAGTTAGTTTTATTATAATTATAAATATTTCTTTTTATAATATTATATTTAGTTTTTATATTTTATATAAAAATAAACTACCTTTAATATTAAACTAAATTTTTATTAACAATTTACTAGTAATTAATTTTTTAATTAAAATATATTTTAAAACTTAATTGTTATTATATAAAGTTTAAAGCTTAATTAACGCTAACTAAAAGCATATTATATATATATAATAAAAGATTAGCTATATTTTTAATATTATTTAATTAAAATAAAAATAATTGCAAAATTAAATTAGTTATATATTATATAATAATATTTTTTTAAGTTTAATTAATTTTTATTTTTATATATTAATTGTTTAGTTAGTTAATATATTAGCGCGCTAATTATAAAATATTATATAAAAGATATTATAAATTTATATTATATAATAAGCAGTTAATTTTTTATTATAATTAAAAGTTTTTAATATAAGCTATATATTTATTTTATTTTAAAATAATATTATAATTAAAAATAGTAAAAATAATAATTTAAGTTAATATATATAAAAATATAAACATATAAGCAAATAACTTATATTATTATTTAATTAATATAATATATTATATATATTTAAGTAAAATAACTATAAAATAATAAAAAATAACCTTAAATTTTTATGTAATTATAATTTTAATAATATAAAATATATTATTATATAATTAATATTAATAAAGCTATTTATAAATTTTATAATAATTTTTTTTTTTCTATAAAAATTATATTTTAAAATACTTTTTATAAAATATATTATATTTTTTTTTTATAAATATTAAAATTAATAATAAATATTAAAATTTAATATTTTTATTAATATATTATTTTTTAAAATATAAAAAATTTATTAAAAGTTAAATTATAAAATATAATTTTAAAAATATTTAAATGTTTTTTTTTATTATATTTACCTTTTTTAATTATTATATAATTATTTTTATTTATATTAATAATATTAATTTTATTTTTTTCATGCATCTCGAGTGTGCTCGGCCACCTAGAAGTCCGTTGGGTTTTAACTAGAACGTCTTTACTGCCTGTTACATCCCACATGTAAGCATGCGGTCTGCTGCCGCTGTGGAGGTGTCGATCTAACCAGAGTTCCTAGTCCTTATGTAGCCTTGTGCAGTTTTGCAGCATAATGTAAGGCGCAATACTACTCCAACGCAGCCTAAGCAGGAAGCTATCTCAAAATATACCTTTCTCCCCGCCCGACATCTGACGAGAAGGAGGGGTGGCTCAATGTAACCAGGTAAGATTAAGCTATGTAGTCTTAGTAGCAACTCTCCCCCCCCCAAACTATACTTTAATCCTTTTCTCTAAGCTGTGCGCCCTTGGCCTTTTGTCGGCTACGCCACTATCACACAATTAACGGCAAATCGGCATTATTAGAAAGACACCGCCTCGTATACATGCCCTAGACTTCTTCCCAAGTCCGCCACTGCACATTTCTCCCTGTCTCAGAACCATTAGGTAGCTCCAGCATAGCCGAAGCTTTAGTAATATCTATGCGACCACGTCACAATTAATAATGTAGGCGGTTCCGTCCCACAAGATCAGATAACATATTAGCCAATTATTAACTAAAACATAGTTGTTTCCGCTTTAGACAATAGCACAGCCCCTATTTAAATTAGACGGTATTCGACTAAAAGTCCTGCGTTCAACCCAATAGATCTCTGACCTAAGAACCTCGGAGCCTCGGAGGGTTCCTTTAACCGCCAGTTCCTAGACAGCCCAACAGTATGGTTTTATGCACTAAATTAATCCCCACCAAAAGGATTTATCTATAAAGGTTTGCCTGATCGCCAAAAAAACAAAAACACGAGAGACTACCCAAGAAGTCATCAATTACCACTAGCAAAACAACAAAAGGCCATCATATATCAAACCTAACATACCCTAACACACCTAGCCAGTCAGTACTTGCTAGAAACCAATAAGTTAGGTGTGGTCTTACTAAGTAACCAAAAATGATCAACATGATAGCAGCTCGCAACCAGTATACCATTGGCTGGATCTCGGCCATTACCACAGAACGCATCGCCGCTAAGTTGATGTTTGGCGAGCCTCTCAAAACGCCAGATAATATCCCATCGAGCGACTACAACTCCTACGTATGCAGCCAAATTGCAGGGCATTATGTTGTCGTAGCTGTACTGCCGCTTCATCAATACGGTCTTGCCAATGCAACAGCCGCTGCAAAAGATATGTTACGAAGCTTCCCTGTCAGAAATGTTCTCCTGGTAAGCATTGCTAGTAGAGCTCCAAACCTAAAAAACAAGGTCGACATTCGCCTAGGGGATGTGGTGGTCAGTTGCCCTGGCGGACACGGCGACTCGGGTGTGCTACAATACGACTACGGCAAAAAGCTTCAGGATGATGGAGATCTTACGAAGTTTGAAATTACCGGACACCTGAATCAGTCACACGTGAGCATGCTTAATGCCATGAGCAGTTTAACAGCTGCTCAGAAAATACGTGGTCATCAGATTCAAGCCATCATACAGAACGCCCTTAACAAAGATGGTATAAGGGCTAAGCTGAAAAGGGAGCTAAAGCGTCCAGATGTTAATACCAACAAACTCTTCAAATCCCACGTAACTTATCAAGAAGGGCTCAAGACTTGTGAGTCATGTGGTTCTGGTGATTCATTAGTCTCACGAGAGGTACGGGCACCTGAAGATGACGATCCAGAGATCCACTTTGGCCTGGTTGCTTTAGGCAATTCGTTAATGAAGGATGCCGTGATGCGAGATCGGTTGTCACAAGAGAGGGGCGTTTTATGCTTCGAGATGGAGGCTGCTGCTCTTATGAATCACATACCGTGCCTTGTCATTCGTGGGATATGTGACTACTCGGACACACACAAGAATGATGCATGGCAAGGCTATGCAGCAATGACAGCAGCTGCATATGCAAAAGAGCTCCTTAGAAAGCTTAATCATAACCAAGTTGAGGCTGCGGAAAAACTCATCTCCAAAATTGACCAAGGTCGGTCACCACTACCCCCGACCAACGGAGATACTACAAACCTGCAGTCCCGTGGGCGTGTTTCTAATTCTCCATAGTGGATAAACAACTAAAGATAATTGATAAACAATTAAAGGATGTGAGAAGCGAAATTAAGGACCTGAATGCGCGTGACAGTAATACTAAGCTTCGGGATTGGCTTTCACCCCCTGACCCATCAACAAACCTAAACAAAGCTCTCAAGAAACGCCACCAAGGCTCAGGGCAATGGCTGCTTCGGTGTAAGGTCTACTCCACATGGAAGACAACCCGAAGCTCTATCCTCTGGCTCAACGGTATTCCTGGATGCGGGAAAACAATCCTCAGCTCCACGATTATTGAAGATCTCAAATCAACCAAGTCTTCTCAGCCCGTTCTTTATTTCTATTTCGACTTCACTAAAACTAAAAAGCAGTCCTTCGAGAACGCTCTCCGTTCGCTTGCCAGTCAATTGTTTTTTCAAAACGAAGACACCCGGGAATGCCTCAGATCGCTTTACTCCACTTGTAAGGATGGCCAGGACCAGCCCAGCACGCACGAGCTGGCTAATACCTTGCAAAGTATGATAAAGCGAGCTAGAGAGATATGGATTGTTCTCGATGCGCTCGATGAGTGTTCAAAGCGTGAAGAATCATCAGATGGTGGCTTGTTTACGTGGATTAAGCGCTGCCGAGACCCTAAGTTCAATATCCACACACTTGTCACCAGCCGCCCCGAACAGCATATCACATCTACATTAAGAAAATGGATTCAAAAGGCTGAAATTATCCCTCTTCAGAGCAACCTTGTCAGTGATGATATCCGTGCATATATCCAGACGAAGATCAGGCAGCTATCCAGATGGGATGATCAACTAGACATACGAGAAAAAATTGAAGCTGACTTAATAGATAAAGCCGGTGGGATGTAAGTACTATAGATGAGGGCATCGATCTTGAGTTACTAATACTATTTAGGTTTCTTTGGGTTTCGTGCCAATTCAACACCTTGGAAAAATGCTACTCACGTACTGAGGTTGAAGACGCGCTTAAAGATCTACCACAATCTCTAGATGATACATATGCCCGGATTATACGCGAACTACCACTTGGCCATCGGCCCTACGCCGAGCGGCTCCTACAGTTCCTCTCATTCTCCGATCGGCCTCTTCGAATTGAGGAATCTGTCGATGCTGTTGCTGTGAGATTAGGGGAGACACCTCTTTTCGATCCGGCAGACAGGATGCCAATTCCGGAAGAGATCACACAATACTGCCCCGGTTTGATAGTCCAAGTCGATATTCAAACAACAGAGGGTAAAGCTGTAACTGAGATTCAGCTTGCACATTTCTCAGTAAAGGAATATCTAACATCGGACCGATTAACGGACGATATCGCTCAGGACCTAAGAGAGACGGCTGCAAGAACTACGATCGCTAATGTATGCCTTACATACTTGATTAACATTAAGTCCGATTCACTTGACGAAGTTTTACGAAATTTCCCCCTCGCGCGATACTCTGCACAATATTGGATGAGCCATGCGGTGGCAACAAAAGAATCTAGGCAAGCAGTGGTTGCAAAAATAATGCAATTATTCTCATCTAAAGGTGCCTACAAGTTGTGCTGTTCACTCTACGATCCTGACATGCCTCAAGCAGGTCCAGGAGACAGACCAATACCAGCACCTCTATACTATGCCTCACAAGGTGGACATTATGAGTGTGTTGAAAAGCTTCTCAGCCAAGGTGCCAACGTCAATAAACGAGGTGGTAGACACGTCAACGCACTGCGTGTAGCTTCTACTAAAGGGCATACGGAGATTGTCAGATTGCTGCTTCGCTATAAAGCCGACGTGGATGCCGAGAACAGCCATTGCAACAATGCGCTGTACATGGCTTCTTCTAGAGGACATGTCGAAGTTGTAAAGCTGCTGCTTGACCGTGGGGCCGACGCTGATGCTGTAGGAAACGAGGGCGACACTGCGTTATACGTAGCATCTTCCGAAGGGTATACAGCGATCGTGAAGCTGCTGCTTGAATATAAGGCCGACGTTAACGCGCACGACGACCATTACGGTAATGCGCTATATGTGGCTTCTGCTGAAGGGCATATAGAAATTGTACAGCTGCTGCTTAATGACGGGGCCAAGGTTAATACTTACAGCAACGGCAGCACGGCGCTATACGAGGCTTCTTCGAACGGGCATCTAGCGGTTGTGCGGCTGCTTCTCAAAAAGGGGTCTCTGGTTAACGCGTCTAGTAATGGTAGCAATGCGTTATCCGCGGCTTCTTCTGAAGGGTATCTAAAGATTGTACAACTGCTGCTTGAGACAGGGGTTAACGATAATGTGCAAAACGGGCGCATCAACGCCCTACGCGAAGCTTCTTCAAACGGGCATCTTAAGGTTGTGCAGCTACTGCTCAACACAGAGGCTAACGTCAAGGCGCAAAACGGGCGCATTGACGCGCTATGTGCAGCTTCTTCGAACGGGCATCTAGAAGTTGTGCAGCTGCTTCTCGAAAAGCTAGCTGAGGTTAACCCGCAGAGCAGCGCGTACGGCAATGCGCTGCGAGCAGCCGTAGCTAAAGGGCATACGAAGATTGTGCAGCTACTGCTTAATAAAGGGGCCGACGCCAATGCAGAAGACAGGCAGAGCAACATGCTATGCAGCGCTTCTGCGCTAGAAGAGGCGTCACATAACGGGCATACAGAGATCGTCAAGGCCCTACTTGAGCATGGCGCCAACATTAACGCTTAAAGTAGTGAATACGGGAATTCGCTACGCGCGGCTTCATATGAAGGGTATATAGAAGCCGTTAAAATCTTACTTGACCATAAGCCTGATATTAAGGCGGAAAGTGGCTCAAGCGGTAACGCGCTATACGCAGATTCATATAGAGGGCACATAAAGATCGTATAAGCTTTGCTGGACTACGGGGCTGAGGTTAACGAGCAGAGCGGCCCATACGGCAATGCGCTACAGGCAGCAAAGGCTAGAGGGCACACAGAGATTGTAGAAGTACTGCAAAACCATAGACCTAATGATAATAAGCTTTAAACAGCTTTAAATAAAGGCAATGCACGGCAAAAGATATCGCACAACTCCGTGACTAGAATGGAGATTATTCGGTCGAGCAGAACCTGCTCCGTGTATACGACTTGATTCAGACACATGTTGACGAAGAACCACCTGCGCCGAGCGTATGCGCCTGGGGCGGCAACTGGACATATGGGGAGTTGGACAAGCACTTATCCGCCCTAGCCAGTCAATTGAATGCCCGAGGTGTTGGCTGTGAGGGGTTTGTGCCTGTATGCCTCCCTAAGTCGAAGTGGACGGCAGTAGCAATACTTGGCATTGTTCGAGCCGGGGCAGCGTTTGTACTGCTCAACATT
Organism: Xylariales sp. No.14919; assembly: GCA_002003505.1. Lineage (NCBI taxonomy): Eukaryota > Fungi > Ascomycota > Sordariomycetes > Xylariales > Xylariales sp. No.14919. The sequence goes on along the minus strand of BDMC01000079.1, from coordinate 34,686 downwards.
GCGTACCCCGTGGCCCGTCTTTAAGAAATTTGCCATGATATACGGGCAACCGTCATTCTCGCCCGAGAAAAATTAAGCAACCTTGCTCAACAACTTACGGATGATTTAACAGTTATTCCAGTAGGAGAGGCCCCATCACGGCTGTAGCTCAAGACTAACAATCAGTGCTAGAGAGCAGCGCCAGTTATGGGCTGTAATGCACTCTATGCTGTATTCACCTCGGGCTCAACTGGGAAACCCAAGGGCGCCGTAAATGAACATGCCTCATTCTGTACTGCAGCCAAGGGCTCAGGACGAGCCCTCCGAATGTCCTCGCAAACACGTGCCTTCCAATCTGCCTCGTATGCTTTCGATCCAAGTATCATGGACTTTCTTTGCACATGGGTCTTTGGCGGTTGCGTGTGTATTCCCTCATTAACACAAGCCAAGTAGGCCAGCTTTACGCCATCGGTAGCCCGGCTGTTGGACGCACAAGCCCTTTCTGGCCTACAGGCTCTGGAACTTGCTAGCGAGCCCATGCTCCACACAGACCTGCAGAAATGGGCTGACCACGTGCTCCTAGTCAATGCCTACGGCATTGCCGAGTGCTCAGTATACTCAGTAATTCATCCTGCGATGCCGTGCACTGCGCACCCTCATAACATTGGCTTCGCCGTCGGGTGCGTGACGTGGATCGTGGATCAGGATAATTCGGATATACCCCTCCCCGTTGGCGAGGTAGGAGAGCTAGTTCTGGAAGGGGTCACTGTGGGACGGGGATACCTCAACAACCAAACGATGACTGCCGACGCGTTTCCACTCAAGCTATCATGGCTAAGTAGTTTTCGGGGCGAGACACCCTACCGTCATCGTCTATACAAAACGGGAGACTTGGTACAGTACCAGGATGATGGATCTCTCGTCTACGTCGGTCGAAAGGACACCCAGGCTAAAGTCGATGGCCAGCGCATCGAGTTAAGCGAAGTCGAGTGGCATAAAAGGGAGATACTTGGGCCGCAGAACAACGTTGTTGCAGAAATGATCCAGGTACATCGCAACGGGTCCAAACAAACGATTCTTATAGCCTTCGTGCGACTTCAGGACGCTGGAGAAGACGAAACCTACCCAACTTCCGACTTGCTTTTTCGTGTGCGTACAGACCACTTTCGCGTTAGAATGGAGATGGTAGAAAACGAACTGCGAGCCCGGGTACCTACTTATATGATCCCTCGCGCCTTCGTTGCATTCGACTATATCCCCTTGTCTATCCCAGGGAAGACAGATCGCCGACGCCTACAACAGGAGGCAGCGAGTCTACGGTAGGTGGACATTGAAGCATATATGTTAGCTGACATGGGGCCAAAGCCTTCCCCGACTACGGAGGTCGAACGGAAGCTCCAAGCTGCCTTTGCCAGCGCCCTAGGGTTGCAGGCAGATTATCTTGGTATGGACGACTCCTTCTTCCGCAGGCGTGGTGATTCTATCTTAGCTATGCGGCTGAGTGCATACTTTCGTTCACACAACCTCAACATTACGACCCAGGACATTTTCAAGTACCCAACGACCTCTCGTCTCGCACAGGAGATTATAAATCGTTTTGAGTCCAAGGTTCATCTAGCATACCAGCCCTGCCCCGTTTCCCTAGTACAGGAATTACTACTCCAGAAACAATATGCGCCAAAATATAACAGGCAGAAAAACCAGATAGCCACGCACACGCTCTCTATGCCTTTCTCAGCCACAATTGGCCTGGTTGAACTCGAAGCGGCCATTAACGCCCTCATTCGTCGTCATCCTGCGCTCTGCATGACATTTACTGTTAGAACACACGGCGGATGGGAACAGACGATAAGAGAGCCAACGCAACATTTATATGATTGTTCTATCGTGGAAGTTCCGACTATTGAGCCCGCCGAAATAGTACGGATGTCACTTAACCGCGCCAAGCGCTTGAATCTCCACAACGGGCCGGTACTCCTCGCCCACTTAATCATAGATAATAGAATTCAAACTCAGCGTCTGCTCTTAGTGGCACCTGTAGTTGCGCTCGACGCTCTCTCCTAGGAAATTATTTATACCGAGCTAAGCGCCTGGTTTAGAAACGAGAACGCCCCTTGGCTAGTAGCGATCGCATCGTTTCAGTCATGGTACAAGGCATATCTCTCCCTCGACGCTACGCTGGTTTAAGAACAGCCATTACAACGACGTCTAGCCGACTATTAGGGTATGCCTCACAATAATATAGATGGTTATGAAACCATCTCAATTAAGTTTGGCCTAGACTCGACAATAACTTCGGCGTGGTCAGGAATCAGCGCCACGCTACATGCTACACCCGAAGAAATTCTTCTCAGCGCCCTCTTGCATTCCTTTAGAACTACTTTCGTCAACCGGGAAGGTCTACGGATATCCGTCGAATGCAATGCACAATCAAAGCACGCATCCCTTTTAGTTAGCCAATTCACCACCTATCTGCCTCTATCAGTGCCGATAAGAGAAAATAAGGACTTGCTCTATGTTCTATGTCAAACAAAGGATGCATACCAGAGTGCATGCAAGAAACGGCTCTTCCTCACCCCTGAAGAGGCTAATGTTGAAGCTACGTTTCATTGGTCTGGCCCACAAACTCTTAGGAATGTCGCCAAAAACGCCAATTTCCTACTACTACTATCAAGTGATAATGTTCGAGGGATGGTCCCAAGTCCAAAAGCAGCCCATTTCCAAATTGTCGCATCTCAAATCGATGGCTCCCTCAAGGTTAGGATGACATACCCGGAGAAAATCGCGTACTCAGATGATAGCCGCGAGTAGTTCTAATGTTACAAAGAGACACTGGCCAACTTGGATCGTTGTTTAAAAGACGCCAAGTTTCGGCCGGCGCTCGGCAACTTTCCCCAGCTCACCGTCGCACAGGAAGAATTTGACTCTTTGCCGCAGCAAATAATCATCCAAAGCAAGGTCAACGAAGCTTCGGGCATTGCGGATATCTACCCTGTTTTCTTTATCCAGCAGGGCATACTACTGAGCCAGGCTCGCGATCCCCATGCCTATCGCTCTCGTCTATCTTGGATGGCAAAGTCCCGTGACGGCTCTCCTGTTGATCTCTCCCAACTGCAAGGAGCGTGGGAGACCTTGGTCAAAACTCACCGCATTCTTCGCACTTTTTTCGTGCATGGCCATGGAGACTGTTACTACCAAGTAGTCCTGACATCCCCACCCGTCCCAATCACGATCCAGCATACAGAAAATCAAGAGCTCTCTCATACTGCGGGTGCTCTACCCCTTGAAGTCAATAGACACTGTTCGATACTCCCTTGGGCACTTGCGCTTATCCCTCAAGAGGGTGGTACTATAAAATGTGAGCTGCAGATCAGCCATGCACTCATGGATGGCGAGTCGATATACTTGCTGATTCAAGATGTTTCATTGGCTTATGATGATCAGCATGCACTCAAACACGCTCCACAGTACGATCAGTATATTCGATACCTTGGAGAATCCTCTAGCGATTACAAGCTGGAGTACTGGAAGACCTACCTTGATGCCACCGAGCCCTGCATTTTCCCTCCATTTCTAACCCCAGATCTACTAGATACACTAGCTAACCAGCTACTATGTCATGAGATCTGCCTTGACGATATTTGTGAACTGCTTTCGTTCTGTGAGAAGGAAGGTGTTACTTTTTTTAATGTGATGCAGCTTGCTTGGGCCGTTGTCCTTTAGTGTTATACCGGAAATGATACAGTTGTCTTCGGGTACTTGTTATCTGGCAGAGATGTTCCTATTGACGGAGTAGAGAATATCATCGGTCCTCTTATTAACATGCTCGTCACTCGAGTAAGTTTGCAGGAGGAGTCGACTGTGCGAGACAATTTAGAGCAATGTCGAAACCGAACCGTGCAAAGTTTTCCCTATCAGCACTGCGCTCTATCTGATATTTACCGTGAATTAGGGCATGCTAAGGCCGGATTATTCAACACTATTATCACCTTTGAGAAAGAAAGGGCTCTTGACTTTGGTACAGGTATCACTTTTAAGCAGATACAAGACCAAGAGCCCACGGAGGTAAGCCCCCAGTTACCAAATAAGATTGCAATATATCCAAGACAACCATTATTGTCTACCTACATTGACTGACCATATCCCCCAAGTTCGACATTGTTGTGGATATCCGTGTGCGTTGCGATTCCCTGTCCGTCTCCTTCACATACAGGGTAAGTAGGCTCCCTGTTGAGCTGGTCCGCGTCATAGGACGTACCTTCAGTACCGTGGTTGAGGACATTGTAGCGAAACTAGACGCAAGTGTTTCTGAAGTGAAAGTGCTTAGCGTCATGGACTACAGCCAAGTCTTGGACTGGAATAGTCCCCCGACCAACGCTGCCAACCTCTGTTTACATGACGTGATTCGGATGAGGTGCCTGGAGTTACCAGACCGGCCGGCAATTCACGCTTGGGATGGTAGCCTCACATATCAAGAAGTTTGGGACCGTTCCTCTCGGTTGGCCAATCATCTCATCAGTCTTGGTGTGGGCATTGAGATGCCTGTGCCTATATGTCTCGAGAAATCAGTATGGGTGCCTATCTGCATGCTGGCGGTTTTGCGCGCTGGCGGTGTCTGTGTGCTTATTAACTCTGGCACGCATATCGAACGTATACGAGCCGTGCTTCAGGAGGTTCCCTCCTCGATTATACTAGTATCGCCAAGGACAACAAGGTTTAAATTTCAGGAACCACTGAAGAAAGTTATAATTTCACCAGAGATATTCATAGGATCCGTACCAAATCAAGTTTCAACCCCGACCGTACAGCCAAAGAATGCGGCGTTTATCCTCTTTACCTCCGGTAGCACTAGTCGCCCCAAGGGAATTATCTTACAGCACAAAAACTTTTGCACTGATTAGCAGGAAATAAGAAACAAGCTAATAGTGTCGTGCGAGTCACGCGTGTTGCACTTTGCTTCTTACACATTTGATGCGAGTGTTAACGAGATTCTTTCCAGCCTAACCACCGGAGCGTGCATCTGTATCCCATCGGAAACTGCTAGAATAAACAAATTGGAAGCATTTATCACTCATGCACAAATAAACTGGACGCTTATCACACCTTCCCTTTTCCGTCTATTCCAACCCAGCAATGTCCCAACATTACGCGTGGTAGTCCTGACTGGAGAACCTGTGCCCCAGGATCTCGTCGATTTGTGGGAGGACAGGGTTATCTTGTTTAACGCATACGGACCAGCTGAATGTACGATATGTACAATTTACCAGATTGAGCCTGGGAAATAGTCTGCCGGTACAGTTGGAAAGCCCGTAGAGGGCAGCGGCTAGATCGTCGATCCCTCTAACGTCAATCGGCCGATGCCGATAGGAGCTGTAGGCGAACTGCTGTTTGCCGGACCAGTCGTTGCTCGTGGCTATTTTCAACTACCAGGAGCGACAGAAGCCGCTTTTATATCCCCACCATCATGGGTGCCCGCCGAATTTCTCGAAGCTAACGGTCGATTATATCGAACAGGCGATATGGTGCATTATAATCTGGACGGCTCCCTCCGCTATTTAGGCCGGAAAGATAACCAAGTTAAGATACGTGGACAACGGGTCGAGTTGGAGGAAGTAGAATTGCATATTCGACGTCTTCTACCTTTTGGTTACGACGTGGTAGTCGATCATATTCGACTAGCCGAACGACCGACTGCACTCTTAGTCGCCTTCATCCACGGAGGGGTAGAAACAAGGGAAGATGAAAATGCCAGACCCCTTTTCATATCACCTAGCAACAGATTTCAAACTCTTTCAAGTGATATTAACACAAAGCTTGTTGCTTCCGTCTCACATCATATGATACCGCAGTTTCTAATTCCAGTGACACAAATCCCCAAGACTAAGTCAGGGAAAACGGACCGGCGTATCTTTCAAATTACTGCAAGTCGCTTATCCTACAGCGACCTTGAGGGTCTCTTGTATTCAGGGCGGGGGGAAGAAGAAAGGTTACAGCCCAGGACTTCGAACGAAGAGGCAATGCAATATATGTGGGTGGCGGTCCTTGGTCGAGCGGCAGAGAAGCTGAAAATAACGGACAACTTCTTTTGGGTGGGCGGTGACTCTATCGCGGCTATGAAATTGGTCGGGCTTGCCCGAGCCAAGGGTTACGTCTTAACCGTCTCGGACGTCTTCAATAGACCGACAATAGCAAGCCTCGCTGAAGGACTGGAATGTGGTTCTCCTGCCTCCGAACAAAAGTACTCACCATTCAGCCTGGTATCACCAGAGGAGAGGACTGGCACGCTAAGAGAGACTGCTTCGACCAAGTGTTGTGAATCCTCCGCAATAATCGAGGATATCTACCCATGCACTGCATTTCAAGAAGGTTTAATAAGTCGAACTATCAAGCATCAAGGCTCTTACGTGGCTCAATATCAATATGAAGTTGGATACGGCGTCGACGCTCACTGCCTTGCGGCTGCCTGGGACCTTGTTGTGGTTGCCAATCCAATTCTGAGGACTCGTATTATACAGTCGGAGTCAGGCCGCATGCTCCAAGTCGTGCTCAAGCATGGGCCTGCATGTGAAATAAAAGATTCAGGCCTTGAAGAAACTATGAAAGCTGATCGACATATGCAAATTGACCTGGGGACGCCTCTTCTAAAATATATCATTATATCCCAAGGCGTTGAGTCATATTTTGTTCTCACGATTCATCATTCTATCTACGATGCCTGGTCAATGACACTTCTGCTAGAACAGTTAGAGTCAGCATATTCCGGTCGCAGCCCCCACGCTCTGTCGTTCATTGGCTTCGTGAAATATGTCGACAACGTAGATACGGCTGCTTGTACCTAATTCTGGCAATCCGAGTTTGCGAACATAGGAGCCACTGCTTTCCCGGCACACCTGGTACATGACCCTAAGTATAGCAAGAACCCCCCCACTTTACAACTTGTAGAGCAGAAGCTGGATATTCCAGTCTCCAATTCACGGTTCACTCTCTCGGCCATAGTTCGTTTAGCCTGGGCTCTGGTTCTATCTAAGCATACTGACTCAAGTGATGTTGTCTTTGGAGCTACAGTCACGGGACGCAGCGCCGCCGTGCTAGGCATCGAAAAAATGGTCGGGCCTACATTGGCAACTATCTCCTTTCGCGTGCGAATTAACTCTGCAGCATCCGTACGGGCCTCGTTGGAAGATGTACTATCCCGAACGATTAATATGATACCCTACGAAGGTACGGGGCTACGCAACATCAGGAAACTAGGACCGGACGCCAATAAGGCGTGCCAGTTTAGGAACCTGCTAGTGATTTAACAGCAGCACGGCTTTTACTATCCTAAGCTTTTCCGTAAGGTCTATAGATTTACCGACAACATCGCCGCTATTGACACCTACCCCTTGACGCTACTCTACGACTTGAATGGGGACCATATCATGATTCATATATCTTATGATCCACAGCTCCTAAGCGAAGCAAGAGTGCGATTACTTACCCGCCATTTGGGCAGAGCCATCTTGCAGTTGCTTGAAAACCCTTCTTCGAATGTGGGCGATATTGAGCCGGATGGGCAGGACGCCCTGCAACAACTGCAGACCTGGAATCATAAGGCATCTACCAAGATTGATTCTACGGCACATGAACTTATTTACTATCGATTCCAGAGCCAGCCACAAGCAACGGCGGTCTGCGCCTGGGATGGCGATCTATCCTACCACGAGCTGAATCATCTGTTTGCGCAGTTGGCTAAGACATTGGTACAGGGCGGACTGGAACCGGAAGTCCTGGTCCCTATATATCTCGAGAAGTGCAAATGGGTCCCCGTTGCGATTTTGGCTGTCATCAGAGCGGGCGGTACGTTTGTGCTAATAGATACTGCCTATCCCCTCAACCGACTAAAGAATATCGGTAATCAACTGAATGCTCCTGTACTGCTTACTTCTATCGCGCTTTTACCGGCAGCTTTGTTGTTGGATTTACCAACAATCTGTGTTAATACGTACGCATGGCAAGAGCCTACAAGTCACAGGCAGATAGTTACCGAGACTTGGGGCTGGTCTGCTGTTGCACCTTACAATAAGCTATAGTATGTGGAACTCCGTGTCATTTCTACCAAATCCGAACATTTGACTACTGGATTTATTATATGTCATGCAGGCTAGTATATATATGGACTTAATAGGACCAGACCAAATAACATGGGATTCTGCTGACATAATCATAGCAGTGCGGTCTTCACCAGTGGCACCACCAGGTCCCCCAAAGGTGTTGTTATTAAGCATGGCGCATTTGTTTCTAGCGTGTTTGCCGCCAAGGATCACCAGGGAATTGAAAAACACAGTAGAGTGCTACAAGCATCCTCTTACGCGTTCGATGTCAGCGTTTTTGATCATCTAAGCACACTTCTTGTCGGCGGCTGCCTATGTATCCCGCGTGCCTCGCATATACAAGACGATCTTGCGGGCGCTATCAACGAATTTCAGGCCAACTATATACGCACTACCCCTTTACTGGCAGAGGTTCTGCGACCTGCAGATGTGCCGGGGCTGCGTACTCTAGTTCTGAGCGGCGAGCCTATGACGGCAGGGCTCGTTGCCACCTGGGCTCATGCCGTGAAACTCGTCAACTCATATGGTCCAGCTGAATGCTCCGTCACATGCTCAATTCAAGGCACCGTAAGACCTGACAGCAGTCCTTCAGATATCGGCTTTGCTACTGGAAGCACCGGCTGGATCGTCAACAAAGACGACCAACATCGACTGGCTCCAATTGGAACGGTGGGCGAGCTTCTAGTCGAGGGGCCGATTCTCGGCCGCGGCTATCTAAACGACGAAGAGAAAATTAGTGTCTCATTCATCCAAGACCCTGCATGGATGCGTCGGTTCCCGGTTTCAGGTGCTATTAGTCGGAGGTTGTACAAAACAGGTAATCTAGTCCAAATGCAACCAGAGGATGGATCACTACTCTATATCGGCCGCAAAGACACCCAGGTAAAGATACATAGCCAGCGAATAGAACTAGGAGAAGTAGAGCACCACTTGAAAAATCACTTCCCAGATGCCGTGCAAGTGGTAGCGGCCGTAGTTATCTCTAAAGACGAAGGCTCTGCGCCAGTGCTGGTAGCCTTTATCGAGATCAACACCAACCAGGAGCAGTTCGTGGGACAGGTATCTAAACACTCGCTCTTTCTTTTGCCCACTGCCGCATTCAGGACCAAGACACGGGATATGCTGTCTCAACTGCGTCAGAAACTCACCACCGCCATGGTGCCAACAGTATTCATCCCTACTACGCGAATCCCTCTTTCTACTGCTGGCTAGATTAAGCGTCAGAAGCTATAGCAAGTTGCCTCTTGTCTAAAATAAACAGAGATTAGATCTTACGTAGCAGTCAGTAGGACCAGACAAGACCTAATTACTGCAGCAGAGCGTCTGGCCTTGTTAATTTGCTACCGCGTCCTAAGGCTTGCGATTAAGGATATTGGAATAGATGATACATTCTTCGAGCTGGGTGGAAACTCGATATCAGCGATCCATTTTGTTCGAGAAGCTCGGGAGGCGGGATAGGATGTGCAAGTGGTCGATATCTTCAACCAACCAACACTGGCGGCCTTGGCTGAAAAAATGCATTTCGTTAAAGACCATCTAACCACACAGCGGGTACCTCCGTTCCACCTTCTAACAGACGAGGATATGGCTGCTAGGATCTAATCTCTTGCCGAGCGTGCGTGCGTTGTATCTCAATCGCAGGTCGAAGACATATATCCAGCGACTGCATTGCAGACTGGTCTGCTGGCATTGAGCCTCAGACAGCACGGCTCGTATCAGGCTTGTATTCCGCTGCGTTTACCACCTCACATTAACCTCGATCGCTTGAAGCGGGCCTGGGAAACGACCGTAGAGAAGAATGCCATTCTACGCACGCGGCTCATCCAAAACGCTTGTGGGCAGGTTTACCAAGCTGTCTTGTTGTCGGAAAAGCTGGAGTGGTACGAAGCGACTAGTTTGGACGAGTATATCGAAAAGGATTCCCTTCTTGCAGTCACGATGGGTGGCCCATTGACTCGAGTTGCTATTATAAAAGATGATACAGAAGCCAAACCATGTCTAGTAGTTACATTACATCACGCATTATATGATAGGTGGTCTCTCCCACTCCTTTTCCTTGACCTCCAAGCTGCATATCTTGGTTAGACACCGTTACCTCGACTTTTTAACGGCTTTGTAAATCATATTCGCCAAATTAGTGATTCACAGACGTCTAGTTTCTGGAAAACCGAGTTCGAGGGCCTAGACTGCCCCCAGTTCCCATTGCTACCCACTGCCCACTACACGCCGTCTATTACGGATACATTGGAACATACCCTCGAGCACCATGGCTCCTTTTCACCTTTCACCCTCTCGACAATCGTGCGCCTGGCCCGGGCAACGGTGATCTCGGTCTATGCTAGATCCGACGAGGTGGTATTCGGCGCTACCGTCGCTGGACGCAGCGTCCCAGTTCCCGGGATTGAGGACATGACAGGCCCGACGATCGCCACAGTTCTAATAAGGGTTAAGATTGACCCTTTTCAACATATAAATGGAGCACTAGAAGATATACGAGCGTCTGGGGTGCGGATGATCCCATTCGAGCAAGCTGGGCTGCAGCTTATTCGGACTTTGAGTCCTGAAACGGCTTAGGCCTGTTAATTCCAAAGCCTTTTAGTAACCCAATGGGTTGACGAGAAAGTAGATAACTCTTTATCCTTCTTCGTAGATTACAACTATGCTCTCGAAGAAACAGCATTCTCCTCTTACGCCATAAATCTCACCTGTAACCTATCCTCATCCCAGGTTAAATTTCTAGTCACATATGATGGACGAGTTGTCGAACCGCCAATAATGCAGATGATGCTATTCCAGCTATGCCATGCCACCTCGAGAATTTTGGCCACTTATCTATTTGTTCGAGATCTCATGAACATCAGCCCACAGGGTATGCGATCCGTATTTCAGTGGAATGCCGACCTTCCGCCACGTGTGAACGCTTGTGTGCATGACATCATCCTGCCTTATAGCGAACGAACTCCAGACGCAATAGCTGTGGTCGCCTGGGATGGAAATCTGACGTGTAGGGACCTAGATTCCCTGTCGCTCTGCCTGGCTAGGAATTTGTTGTCGTCTGGGGTAGCAAGCGAAACAATCGTCCATCTTTTGTTTGACAAGTCCGTGTGGACTGTAGTTGCAATCCTTGGCACTATGCGAGCTTCTGCCGCATTTTCGCTACTGGATGCTACACAGCCATTGGCGCGTCTGGCGTCGCTATGCCGGGCCGTTGGCGCCAAGATCATGGTGGCCTCAGAGCAGCATACTCGTCTTGCAAGCAGTTTGGTCTCGCAGGTGATTACATGCTCACCGCAGCCCTTGGCCTCATTCATAAATGATTCGAACATGGTCTTGCCAATATCTAACCCTAACCAAACCCTATATTGTCTGTTCACTAGTGGGTCAACTGGCGAACCCAAGGGTGTTATTATTGAACACGCTTCATTTTGTTCCAGTATTCCAGGTTTCACCAGTGTCATCCCGTTCGATTTGTCCACGCGCTCATTCCAATTTGCGTCTTACACCTTTAATGTTTGTATCACTGACCACCTTTTCCCATTAATGCACGGGGGGAGTGTATATATTCCGTCGACAGACAACATTCAAAACAACCTCTCGGCTGCTTTAAGCTCATCTAGTGCGACACAAGTGGAATTAACCCCATCGGTAGCAAGAATCCTGGAGGTTGAAGACGTAGCGGGCCTGTAAATGCTTTGTCTCAGTGGAGAAGCAATGGACCAGGCTGATGTTGAGAAATGGCACGATAAAATATGTCTAGCTGGTGCCTATGGGCCTGCAGAATGCTCTGCAAATTTAAGCGTCAAGCTTCCCGTTAAACTAGGCGATGCTCCTTTACTGCTTGGCTGTTCAACGGGAGGCATTGGTTAGGAAGTAGACACAGCTGACGTCGAGCCGCTGGTTCCTATCGGCGGCATAGGGGAGCTAATCATTGAAGGTCCAATTGTCGGTAGGGGCTATTTGAACGATTCAGACCAGACAGCCACCGCTTTTATCCCTCAAGTGCAGTGGCTCCGGCGTTTCCGTGCCAACACGGGAAAACTAGGAGAAAGCCGCGTGTACAAGACCGGCGACCTCGTCCAGCTACTTCCTGCCGGGGCCTTGAAATACATAGGGCGCAAGGATCACCAAATTAAGATAAGAGGCCAGAGGGTTAAATGGGGCGGAGTCGAAAATCATGTACACTGCGCGTTTCCGCGGGCGACAAACGTCGCAGCAGAGCTCCTTCGACCAATCGACCGAGATAGTCAGCCCCTTTTAGTAGCCTTTGTGGAAGTACCCGGCCCGGCTGACCTCCGTAACCACCGTACACAGCCTACCGAGATGGCTATACTGCCACCGACGGCCTCTTTCTACGCCGATGTTAAAACAACCGAATCACGGTTACAAGATGTAGTACCGGGATACATGATCCCTAGTGTGTTCCTTCCGGTGAACCAAATAGCTCTTATGTCAGGGGGAAAGGAAGATCGCAGAAAGCTCCAGGACCTGGGAAGAAGGCGCTTCAGGAAAGACTTGAAAATATATGTCCATGCTCGAGAGATCAAGCGTGCACCAGAGAACGAGATGCAGCAGGCTCTGCAGATGCTTTGTGCCCAAGTTCTGAACATGCCGCCCGATGATGTGAGTATGAGTGAAAGCTTCCTCTCACTTGGTAGTGATTCCATCAGCGCGATGTCCCTCGCAGCACGGGCGCACAATCAGCAGATCACGATGAAAGTGCGAGATATATTGAGTCGGATATCTATAGAGGGCTTGGGAATGCGTGCGGTGAAGAGTCATCTGATTCAGCTGTCACAGACACCAGAGGAGCTCGACGTGCCATTCACACTGTCTCCAATCCAGACAATGTTTTTCGACATAGTACCACTTGATTGCCTTGACCATTATAACCAAAGTTTCTTTATATCCTTCACACGCCCGATTTCGGTCGAAGTCTTGCACACCGCTGTAAAATCAATCATAAGGGGTCACTCGATGCTACGAAGTCGGTTTAACTATGACAACGGCCAATAGGTCCAGACTATCACAGCCGATTCCAACTCTTACATATTTCGGTCGTCAGAAGTGTCGTGTCTTGCAGATATCGAGTTACAAGTTCCGGAGATCCAACGCAGCCTAAATATATCCCCAGGAGTTTTGTTGAGTGTCAATCTGTTCCACGTAGAGAGCCATGGACAATACTTGCTCCTAGTCGCACATCACCTCGTGGTAGACCACGTTTCATGGAGAGTGATTCTTACAGATCTTGAACGGCTCTTAACGCGTACAGATCTGACCGTTGATACGTCTGTTGAGCCGTCATTGTCTTTTCAGACATGGTGCAGGCTCCAAACTGCCTTTGCTCGTGAGCATCTGCCGCCAGAGAAGGTCTTCCCAATATCTAACAAGAACCTAGAACGTCACCACGAGAGCTTCCTAGACTACTGGGACCTAACAGGCCGCCAAAACAATTACTCTGATGCGGTCTGGACCGGATTTACTTTGGATGCAGGGGTTACACGGAACCTCCTAGGTAGCGCTAACAATACGTTTCAAACAAAGCCCACTGATATTTTCCAGGCCGCTCTCGTCTTCTCATTTAACCAACAGTTTCTAGATAGAGTTTCTCTAACTGTATTTAATGAAAGTTATGGGAGAGAAACATGGGATTCATCTATTGATCTATCACGAACCGTCGGCTAGTTTACCACAATCTGGCCAACCCCAAACACTATCAGTCCTAGGCAAAGCTTCGTCGAAGTATTAAGGCAGACCAAGGACGCAAAACGCCAAGTACCACGCAACAGATATAACTATTTCACCTCACGCTTCCTGCACCCTTAGGGGCCTCACTTTCTCCTATTAGCTGTCCCTATGGAGATAATTATTAATTTTGCTGGGTTATTCTAACAGCTTGAAACCAAAGAGACTCTCTTTTCCTTCCCTGATATCCAGTACACCGAACTAGACGTAGATGTTAATTCCCCTCGGTTTGAACTGTTCGAGGTATCGGCATTAGTCAAAGGTGGGCGCCTGGAAGTAGCAATTGCCTATCACAAACACATGCCGCAAGACCGTATTGGGAAGTGGGCAGCTGCTTTTCAGGCCACCTTAGATGAGGCAAGCATTATCTTGAGCTCGATTGAGAAGGGGTTTACCGTGAGCGATTTCCCTCTCTTGCGCACCGACTACGACGGCCTGGAGTATATGATCGAAAAGGTATTCAATGCAAGGAAGAGGAAGGGTACGGCCGAGATCGAAGACGCTTATCCTTGCACGGGCATCCAGAAGGGTATACTCCTCATCCAGGTAAGAAATATGGCTCATTACATCACCAGTACCACATAGGAGCTAAGAACAGGAAGCGGTGTTGATATTAATCGCTTTTTTAACGCGTGGCATAGGGTGGTTGAATATCGCCCCACTTTTCGCACTATATTTGTGGAAAGCCGTTCAACTCAGCTCTGGGACCAAGTTGTTTTAAAACACGCCGCTGGTGGCGTCGTCGTCCTCGATCGTAACACACCGTACTCGGGGGTTCAAGACACTAGTAGCGTCACAGCGCTATATCCTTGGCAACTTACATTAATAGATCGAGGCGAGACCGTGTTGTGTGATCTTTGTATACTCCATGCTCTTGTGGATAGCTTTTCGATGAGTGTTCTGCAACAACAACTCATTGCTTCTTATGAAGACGAAAAACTCCCAAGACTAATCGCGGTTTTTAAAGATTATGTCTCCTGTGTTCAGGACCTTCCCTACAAAGCGGCCACAGAATTCTGGACCGAACATCTCAGGGATGTAGATCCCTGCATAATGCCAACGCTCAATAACGCATCGGACCAACCTGAGTCTCGAGCTACCTACGTCTGCAGGACACTTGGCAATACTCATTCACTGAAATCGTTCTGCGAAGCCAATGGGGTTACCATGTTCAACCTGGTTCAGCTAAGTTGGGGTCTCGTCTTAAGAGCATACACAGGATTAAACACGGCTTGTTTCGGCTACCTCGTCTCCGGTAGGAATGTCGCAATTAACAGCATAGAACAAATCATTAGCCCTCTTATTAATATGCTTGTTTGCCATATCAACATAAGTGACGGAAATTCCACTATGGACTTGGCCCGTTCCATTCATTCGGACTACCTACAAGAGCTAGAATATCAACACACCTCGCTAGTCGATATCCATGATTCATTGCGAGTTTCTACGAATGGATTGTTCAATATAGTTGTGGCTTTCCAAGTAAAGCCTGAAGGAAACATCACGCGCAAAAGTTCAAGTTTATCCATCCGTCCAGTCGCGGAGGACGATCCGACAGAGGTCAGCCTGTTCTCAACACGCACAAGCTAAGTAGTAATACAGTTGCGGAGGGCGACTAGATATCCTGCTGCTAACTTTTAATTACCGGCGTAGTACGATCTGACGCTCAATGTTAGCCTATCAAAAAACGCTATGGAGTATGCCCTATGGTACTACGAACACTCATTCTCGCAGAGGCAGATATCCGACCTTGCAACTTCGTTCGAAGCGGCCTTGTTTTGGGCCGTAGGTCCTTCAAACACTTCAATTCGGAGCATGGAGCTGCTAGGCGAAAGTCATATGCAGTGGCCGCGTGAGCGCAACCAGGCAGCTCCCAAAGCCTGTAAGGAGTGTATACATGACGCTATCGCGCCATTCTTGTCTTCTACTCCATTTGCTCCTGCCGTCTGTGCCTGGGATGGAAGTTTTACCTATAGAGACCTTGACCATTTGTCTTTCATGTTATCTAAAGTCCTCACCCTCGCTGGGGTGGTACCAGAAACGTATGTTGCTATTCACCTAGAAAAGAGTAGGTGGGCTCCGGTAGCTTTGCTTGCTATACTTCGTGCTGGAGGAGCTTTTACACTCTTAGACGCACACCTTCCGCTTTCACACGAGCAAGGAGTTTGTGATGATCTGGGTTGTCAAGTGATAATATCCTCGATTTCTCCTTATAGTGATATCCTATCGGCGCGGCATCTAATTGCAATCGGCGACGCCGAGGAACTGACCTGGGCGATGATATCGACAGCAACAACCAAGCCAGCTCCTTCTCAACCCAAACATGCGGCGTACGCAGTGTTTACATCTGGTTCCACTGGTCATCCTAAAGGCATTATAATCGAGCACTTATTGTTTTGCACAAGTGCAAGGTCACAACACAGCCTTTTATCTATTAATAACGAGACTAAAGTGCTTCAGTTCTCTTCATACTCGTGGGATGTAAGCATCATGGACTAGCTTGGAACGTTTGTGGCGGGCGGCTGTGTCTGCATTCCATCGGAGAGCCAGAGGCTGAACGCCTTGGGAGAATCGATCAATCTATACAATGCAAATTGGATCCAGACCACTCCAGCGGTCGTTTGTCTGCTCGATCCAGGCCAAGTCCCATCCCTTAAGACTGTTATTCTTATAGGGGAGACACCATCTCACAACGATGTGAAGACGTGGCATAGTGAAGTTTCTCTGCGAGAGACCTATGGCCTAGCCGAATGTACTGTTCTCGCCACTGTCAATCAAGATATTTCGTCCAATCCGAGGAATATTGGCCATGAAAGTGGCTGTGTTTGCTGGATTTCTCAGGCAGAAAATCACCATGAATTGATGCCGATTGGCGCTATCGGTGAATTATTTATCGAAGGCCCTATTCTCGGCCGCGGCTACGTCAATGATCCCGTGAGAACATCCACCGTTTTTGTTGAAAATCCCTCATGGGCTACAAAGCTTGGTCTCCAACGAGATGTGCGGCTATATAAGACAGGCGATCTCGCATATTACACCTACAATGGCTCTATTTGCTACGTTCGAAGAAAAGATGATCAAGTAAAGCTACAGGAACAGAGAATCAAACCCGGAGAGGTTGAATATCATATCTTAATAAGCTTTGACAGTGCGGAGCAAGTTATCGTGGACGTAGTGGCATTAGATAGCGAAGCTGCCAGGCCCTTTCTAGTAGCCTTTGTCAAACCTAACAGCCTAAATGAGACATGGCATGCGTCATCAGACTCCGACATACTCGCCCCCCCTAGTAGGGAATTCGTTGCCAGGGTGGCTCTCAGCCAAGCCCACCTCAAAGACCATCTACCTAAGCGCATGCTACCGACGGTCTTCCTTCCTCTAGCCTGGGTCCCCTTGACTAGCACCTGCAAGGCAAATCGCCATATTCTGAAGCGAAGAGCTGCGCAACTTTCTCGAGCAGAAATCCAGGCGTATATTCGTGCGGAGGCAGTAGGCAAGCTGAGCCCCTCAACAGAAGGAGAGCGCAAGTTTCGGCAGATATGGGCCCGAGTGCTGGGCATAGCTCCGGAGTCTATTGGTGTTAACGAAAGCTTCTTCCATCTTGGTGGCAATTCAATGCCAGCTATGCGTCTAATTTCACACTGTCGCGGTATGAACATCAACATCAGCATGCAGACTGTTTTACAGTATCGCACTATAACTGAACTCTCTAGCTATGTCGACGAAAGCCGCGATCAAGGTGTGGATACGACGGAAATAACCGACATCCCATTTCCTTTGTCTCCTATGCAGCAAACAATCATCCTGTCATATTTTCAGGATGTGAATCACTGCAATCGGAGTGCACTCATCAGGCTCAAAGGTAGAGTCCATACAGACCAATTAGCTCACGTCATCAGGCTAGTTGTCAAACGCCATGCAATGCTTCGTTCTCGCTTTAGTCAAAACATACATAGCAACTAGGTGCAACACAACACTTCCTATGTTGATGAATCCTATTGATTTTGCCTCTTGAAGATCACTGATAGAAGTAGGCTGTCTGCTATTGCCTAGGGCGCCCAAGAGGGCCTTAACATCGAACATAGCCCGTTGCTTGCTACTGACCACGTGCAAGTCAGCCATGAAGGTTTAAATAACAATGCATATCTTATGCTTGTCTGCCATCAGCTAGTCGCTGATCTCGCATCGTGCCGCATCATAGTGGCTGATATGGAAGCACTTCTCCGCCAGGGAGGCTTTTCTCCTCTACCAAGCCCTGTCCCTATATCCTTCCAGGCCGTGTAACCATCAAAGTAAACACAACACCGCATTCTCCACGGAACAGGATGCCTCTCGTTCTGCTTCTCAAATACAATTGCCAAGCAAAGACGCCGTGGTTCAGCTATTGGCCATGAAAGACTGCCCAGACAAGGTGCAGGAGCCCACTCGCCGACAATTTAAGCTTTGCCGTTTGACGACGGATTCGTTGCTCGGCCGTGCCAATCAGGCATTCCAAACACACCCAGAAGAGATACTACACGCATCTTTGATTCATTCTTTCCTTTAGATATTCGTAGATTGTGCACCTGTTATTTATAGTGAGGGGCCGGGTCGTGAACCCAGGGACAACAGCATCGACCTCTCACAGACTGTAGGATGTTTCACTACCGTGCGGTCTACTTCATTCGAAGTTAACCATGACTTCGATTTAGCTATGATGGTGCGTCGTGTTACAGATGCTCGACATGCACTTTCCACTAAAATCCATGGAAGATTGCCATTATCGGGTGTTGCTTCGCCCACTCAGAACAGTATAGTTTTCAATTACAAAGAGCTATCTGCACGAACAGAACAGGATAGTTCTATTCTGCAGGTCGAGTCGTAGCCTTTCAAGTTTCCGTTGTCTGATGTGATACCTATTGTACCATGCTTTACTTTTGCCCGGGTTTCAGTCGGTATTATTAGAGGCAAGCTAGTCGTATCTTTTATCTTTAGCAAACAAATAAAACAGCATGACCTGATTGCCCTCTGAGCTTCTAGTTACGAGAGGTCGATTTTAGGGGCAGTCGTTGAGCTCTCGCGTAGGACTCGGACTTACACGCTCAGCGACTTTCCTTTACTCGACACCACTTATGAGGGGCTCGACTCTCTAGTATCAAAAGTTTCAGCTCAAATAAGGCTGCAGAAGAATACAGAAGGCATTGCCATTGAAGATATTTATCCGTGCTCGCCGATCCAACAAGGGATACTGCTCAGTCAGTCCAAGGATCCTGAGCTCTACTATCCTCAATTCACTTAGAGAGTCAAGATGCCCGAAGACCAGCCAATTAACATGGTGCGACTTCGTACAGCATGGGAGAGAGTGATTCGTAGGCATGCCATCTTTAGGACTGTCTTCCTACAGAGCAGCACGGATCATGAATACTATCTCCAGGTGGTGTTGCAGTTTACGCCAGAGAATATCACGACCTTGACATGTGATAATGAAGATGCTGGAGATGCGATCGAAATGGTCCGCAAATACCGCGAAACGCATGTATTCTGTTCTGAATGTTCTTCGTAGAATCTAGTTCCAAGCCAGGATAATGCTGGCGATACAATTTGTAAATTGCAAGCCAACCACGCACTACTTGATAGAGCTTCAATAGTCATCATAACCAATAAAGCTCAGCTTGCCTACAGTGGAATGCTTTCAGATGAAAATAGGCCGCGTTATTCCGAATATATTAGGTATCTTCAGCAAGCTCCCGTTGACACAATTCTTGATTTTTAGGAAAAGAAGCTCGCTGGCATTTCTCCCAGCCTTTTCCCTCCCATAGCTGAGACACGGGACCTGTTAGCTAAAGAAGACAATAGTCGGGAGCTGCGATCTGTTGCTGTCGATATCGATAATGCATCACCGATCTACCAGTTTTGTGCGACGCATGAGCTCAATCTCTCCAACATTATCCAGGTTGCATGGGGTCGAATTCTCCAACAATATAGCATGTCTCAGGCTGCCTGCTTCGCATATCTCACTACGAGACGCGATGTCCCTGTCGCTGGAATTAAAGCAATCGTCGCCCCCTTAGTGTGCTGGAATTAGTGACGGAGTTAAGGAAGCTGGTAAAGCCAGGTGGCTGGGTACTTTGCCCTACACATATTTACTATATATTACAAAGGTACCACCTTATACTACTATACTTAAACTATTTCTTATACTTAATACTAAATATATATACTATATATTTACTATAATATTTATAACTTTAATAAGTTATAAGCTTAAAAGCTTATAATAATTAAAATATTTTTAAGTTTTTATTTAAACTTTTATAATTATTACTTTTATTTTATTATTATTATTATTTTTAAAATTTTTTTTAATATTTTAAAAAGCTGTTATTACTTTTATTAAGCTGCTTTAAATAATAAAAATTAAAAAATAATACTTTAATAAAATATTATATTAAAGCAATAGTTATTTTATTATATTATTTTAATATATATTTATTATATTATTTTAATATTTTTTTTAAAATTTATTTTTAAAAAAACTATACTTTTTTATTTTATTAAAATAATTATATTAAATTTTTATTTTTATTTATTATTTATTATAGTTTATTTTATTATTAAAATATATTTTTTAATTATTTATAATTATTTATAAAATATAAATTATTTAAAATATATTAAATTATAAAATAATAATATATTTTTATAATAACTAATAAATTAAACTAATAAAAAAATAAAAATATAGCTTAAATATTTAAATTTAAATTAAATATATATTTAAGCTTTTAATTAAACTTATTTATAAAAACTTAAAAATTTGCTTTAAAATATAACTTAAAAATTTAACTACTTATTTTATTTATTTACTATTAATTTTTTAATAAAAAAAAGTTTTAATATTTTATTTGCAAACTTAAAAATAAATAAAAAATTAAATTATTTTATAAAAACTTTTTTAATATTAACTATTATTTTATAATATATATTTTATTTTTATTAGCATTTTTATTTTTATTATATAAAATATTTTTTATATTAATATTAAAAAATATTAATAAAGTTAATTTTTTTAGCTTTAAAGTTATTATTAAATTATTTATATTATATTTTTTTAGTATAGCTATTAAAACTTTTATATTAAAGCTAAAAATAATAAAAATAATTTTTAATTTAAATTTTAACTTATATTTTATATTAAGTTTTATTTTATTTAAAAATACTTTATTTAAATTTATTTTATAAAAGTTTATTTTAAATAATATTTTATTTTATAAATTTAATAATAATAATAATAATAACAATTAAAATAAATAAAAATATTAAAACTTTAATAAGCTTTTAAAATATTATTATATTTAAATTTTTTATTAAATATTTTTAATTTAAATAAAAAATAAAAAATTACATTTTATATATAAAGTATATAAGCTTATTATTAAAAAATATTAAAAAAAAAAAAAACTAAAAAAAATATTAAATATATATATTAAAGCTAACTTATATAAAACTAAAAAAGCTTAAAAAGTTACTTAATAAAAAATTATAAATATTATTTGCAGCTATTATAGCAAAAATATTTAAAAAATTATAACTAACTATTAAACTATTTAAAAAATAATAAATAAAATAATAATAATAGCAAGTTTTTAAAATTTAATTAAAAAATATTTTTAACTAATTAATAGTTTAGCTTTTTAAAACTTACTATATAAATAAAAAAATATTTTTTTAGCAACTAAAAAATTAATTATAGTATTAATAGCAAAACTTTGCTTTATTTACTTTAATTTAAAAGATTTAAACTTTAAAAACTATATTATTAGCAAATTTTTCTTATTAATAAGATTTTTTTTAAAACTAGAAAATAAATATATATTTTTTATATTAACTTTTTTTTAAATAAATTATATTATTATAATATAAAAGCCTATAAATAAACAGCTAGCTAAAAGTATAAAATTTAGTTTAGCTTTAATAAAAGCTTAATAAAAAAAATAAGCAAAAAAAATAGCTGCTTATAATATTACTAAAGCTTTATTACTTATTAAATAATATTAAAATAATAGCTATAACTATAATTATAATTATAATTATAATTATAATTATAATTATAATAAACTTAACGTTATTTACAAGTTAGTGGCACACCTAAGTCAGTGGAACAGTTTGCTTGGCAGGCTAAAATAGGAAATTCACATACAAAAATTGTCTGTGCGTAAATATATAAAAACAAGCCTATAAAATCAGAAAAAAATCAGAAAAATACCAAATTTGTATTTTTTAAAATGAACTTAAATAAAGTTTATAATTCTTCATTTTTATGTTTACTACTATTTTTTTAAGCGTTTAAAAGATAAAATTTAAAAAATACGCTAATATTTAGCGTATTTTACAATGCATGCTTAAATAAAATAGCTGTAAAATTATAAAAAATATATTTAAATTCTTTATTTAGTTACAATTTTAATAATATAACGTTTATTATTATACAACCGTTTTTAGTTAAGTTATTTAGTTGTAGAGTAAGTATTTTACAAGGGTATGTAGGTTATAATATACCGCTAAACAAACTGTTCTACTAACTTAGGTGTGCCATTAACTTGTAAATAACGTTAAAAGCAGTTTTAATAATAAATATAAAAATAATAAATAAACTGCTTTTAATATTTATTGCAGCTATTATATTAAAGCTAGTTATAAATTTATTAATTATTTTAATAATAAATATTTTTAAAAATACTTAAAAAAAGCTTTAATATAATTTAAAAATAATAATTTTATTAAAAAGTAAAAAATTAAAAATAATAATATATTTATAGCTAATTTAGCTATAATAAATAATATAAAGCTTATAAACTTTATTTTTTTAGCTATATAAAATTTAAATTTAAAAATAGCAAAAAAAATATTAATATAAAAGCTTAGCATTTTTAGCAAAATATTTAATAGTTTTAAATATTAAAGTAATTTTATACTAAATATTTTAATTATATAAGCTATTTAATAAAGCTTAATAATTAATATTTTATTAAAATTTAATATTAAATAAATAATAAGTACGCTTTAAGGTATAAATATAAAGTAATATATTTATAATAAAAATATAAAAGAAAAAAAGCTAAGATTTAAAATCTTAGCAAAAGCATGCCTTTATAAGCTTATATAGCAGCTGCTTAGCAAATGCTAAAATTAACTACGTATATATTTATACAAGTAATTAAATACTTTTTTTATAAGGTTATATTAAATTGCTGCTTATATAAAAAGCGTTTGCTATTTTTAGCAGCTATTTAATTTTATTTAATTTTATTTAATTATATATTTTATTTTATATATTTTTTTATAGTTTTTATATTTTTTTTTTTTTAATATAATTGCTTTTTTTTATATTTTTAAGTTAATTAGCTTTAATTAGGTTTTATTATTTTTAGTTTTAGCTTTTTAAAGTCTTTTTTTTAAAGCAACTTTATTATTAAAATTAATTTTTAGTTATAATTTATTTTTATTTTAATATTTTATAATTAAGTTTTTATAATAATATAACTGCTTTTTTATTTTTTATTTATTATACTTATGTTTTTATTTTTTTTATTTAATTAAATAGTTAAAACTAATATGTTTTTAGTTAAGTTAATATTAAAAAATAGTTTTAACTTTATATATTTTGCTTTTTTTATTAAAGTTACTTTATTTAGCTTTAATAAGCTTTAAAAGCAGTATAAAATAAGGAAAAAAGTTTTTGCTTTTAAATATTAAGCTAAAATATTAAATTAATATAATAAAATAAATAGTAAAATTATTAAAAAAGTTTAGTTTATATGTTAAGTTGCTAACTTTTTGCTTAACTATTTAAAATTTAAACTATTGCTATAAATATTTTTATAAAAGCTTTTTTAGTAAGTAATATCTTTTATAAAAACGTAAATATATTTAATTATTAAAATTAAATTTAATAGTTTAATAGCTTACGTTATAACGCTTTTTTATAGTAGCTTTAATAAAATTTATAGCTAAATATATATTTTATTATAAATAGTTTTTAAAAAATTAAATATTTTTAAACTTTTTAAGTTATATATTAAATAGCATTTTTATTGCTTTTAATAGTTTAAATTTAAATAGCTATTTATATAGCATAAATAAAGTTATTTTAAAATAAGCTATATTTAAATTTTATTATAAAAATAATATAATATTTACTTATATAATATTAAGTTTTATAAAGTTATAAAACTAAAAAATAATTTTAATTATTTAGTTTTTATGCTTAAAAAAACTATTTTTTTATAAATAATATGCTATAATTATTAAAAGCTTTATATTTTATGCTTACTATATACTTTGCTAAAATTTTAATATAAACTTTTTATTATAATTAAAAATAATATTTTTTAATATATTTTAATTATTTAATAGTAATTGCTTTATTATTATAATTTTTTATTTTACTACTATATATTATTTATTATTAAATAAAAAAAAAGTTTGCTTTAAAGTAATATAAATAACTATTATTATTATATTATATATATTAAAATATATTTTTAAACTATTTAACTATTATAAAATATTAATTAATAAAATAAAAAAAAGTTTAAAAATAAAATTAATAGCTATTATTTATATAAAACAATAGTTTTTAAAATATATTAAATATATACTACTAATTATTTACTATTTATTTATTTAATTAAAGTTATAAATATTATAATATTTAATATATTTTTTTGCTAGCTATATTTTATTTGTAATTATATATAGTTTTAAAGCTTTAAGCATATATTTTACTTTATAATAATATTTTTTATTATAAGCTTATGCTAATATAATTCTTGCTATATTATAAAATATATAAAGTTATTATATTTTATTATAAGTATTATAAATTAGTTTATTAAAAGTAAGCTTAAATAAATATTTTTATTTAAAAAAAATAATAACGTTTTTATTCGCTTTACTTATTATATTTTTTATATTTTTTAAAATATAAGCATATTTAATATTTTTTTTATATACTTGCTAAAAATTATATAATATAAAAATATTTATTACTGTTTTTATAATATTTCTTATTAAATTTACTTTATTTTAAATTATATTTAATATAGCTAGCTTATTTAATTTAGTTATTTTATTATTTAGCTTTACTATATTAATAATAGTTTATAAATAACTAAAAATATTTAATATATAATTTAATTATTTAAAAAAATAGTAAATATATAACTTATATTTAAATAAATAAATAAAAAAGCTAATTAATTATTTATTAAACTTATTAATTGCAAATATATTTAAAAAAGTTTAATTAATAATTTTTTTTATAGCAAAATAATTAGTTAATATAATTATAAGTTACTTATTAAAGTAAATAATTATATAAAGCTTTTTTACTATTTAAATTAAGTATATAACTTTTAATTTAAAAAGTTTATATTATATTTTTACTTTAAATAAAAACTAATTAAAATATATTATTAGCAAAACGTTTATATAGCTTATAAGTTTTTTAAGCTTTTAATTATATTTTAGCTTAAAGTAAAATATTATTATATTAAAACTTTATTTTAAAAAGCTATTTACTTAAATAAATAACTTTTATATAAGGTTATAATAATATATTATAGTTTTTTTATATATTATATTTTATATAGCATTAAATAAAACTATTTTAACTGCTATTAATATATAATATATAAACTAAATATAATATTATTTATAAGTTAATAGCATATTTAAGTTAATAAAATACTTTTTAATAATTATTATATACTAATAAAAATAAATTAACTATAATATATAAAATTAATTTAAATTAATTAAAATTATTTTTATTAAAGGTTTTTATATTTATTTAATAAGTTTATATATTATATTTTATATTGCTATAAATATTATAGCACTTTTAATTTATTTAAGCTTTTTTTGCTAAGTAATTATTTTTATTTTTATTATTTAATTTAACTACTATATTTTTTTTTAATTATAATAAAACTTAAGCTTTGCTTATAATAAAAAGCTTTTTATTTTTTAAATGCTTATTTTTAGCTTTGTAACGTTTACTTAAAATATAATTAGTTTTTTAAAGCTTTTTGTTTTTTTAGCGCAAAATAGCGTTTTTATATATTAACTTATATATAGCTTTTACAATTAAGTTAATAAAGTTAAAAATCTTTGTTAAAAAGCTTAAAAAATAATTTTTAACTTTAGTTTTAATAAAAATTAATTATTGTTTAGCTTTAATAATATTAGTAAATATTTTTAAAGTTTAAATTAAAAAAGATAATTTTAAGTTAATAAAAAGTATTTGCTTAGATTTTGCAATATTTAAAGCTAAAATAACTTTACTGCTATTTAAAAAAATAAGTTTAAATGCTTTAAAATTTAATTAAATATTTTATTTTATAAAAGCAGCTATAAATGCTTTAAAAAATCTAGCAAAAAAATCTTTTTTTATAATATAAGTTTAGTGCTATTATATTAAATATTTAATATATATAAAATAAATATATTTTAATATATTAAAAAGTATTAAATTAAAAAGCTAAAGCTTATAAAATAAATAAGCAAGCATATAAAAAATAATAATATTATAGTTTTTATAATATTTTTTAAATTTTATTAAGTAGTAGCTTTGCTAATTATTAAAAACTAAAAAATATTTTAAACTTTTTATATAACTTTTTATATAGTAATTAAAATATTTTGTTTATTTAATATTTATATTATTAGTTATTTAGCTATTAAAAAATAAGTTAAGCTTTTAATTGCTTAATAAAATATTATTATAATATTAAAATATAAAAAAAACCTTGCTTATAAAAATAATATATAGTAATATTGCTTAACTTTAAAAGTTAATAGCTTAAATTATTATAACTTATTTTTAGCTTTTTTATTAAGCTTATTAAAGCTTGCTATATTTTTTAAAGCTTATAATAACTATTTTTATTATAATTATATTTATTAAAAACTTTATTTTATTAAAGTTATATATATTTTTATTTATAATATTATATTTTATAATTATATTAGCTATTAGCTTAAACTATTTATAATAACTTATAAAATTTTTATTAAAAACTTATAAATAATTAATTTAATAATTTAAATATATATAAAAGTTTAATTATTAATATATAAAATTTAATGCTTAGTTTTTGCTAACTAGCAATATATTATATATATATTAAAAAATATTAGCTATTTTTTTAATATATTAAAGCTAAAGTAAAAATGCTTGCAAATTTAATTTAATTATTTATTTAGCAATAATATTCTTTTTAGCTATTATAAAATTTTAATATATTTAGTTTATAATATATTATAGTTATATATTATTAAATCTTTAATAAAAAATATTAATAAAAATATTATATATTATTATAAGCTTGCAAAAAAAAAATAAAAGTTGTATTTTTTAGCAGCAATTGCTAGCTATAAATTAGCTTTATTAAATTTATAAGCTATATTATAATTAGTTAAAAATTTATAAGTAAATAAAAAAAGTTAAAAAATATTAAAAAGTATTTTATTAACTTAAGTATGCTATTAACTTATAAATAACGTTATATTTAATATATATTTAGCTTTTTATTTTTTATTTGCTTTTACTTTTAGCTTTTAATAAAAAATATTAACTTTTGCTTTTATAATAGCTTAATTAGCTTAGTATAATAAAAAATAAAATTGTAAAAAAAGCTAAAAATATTAATAAATTATTTAAAAAACTTAAATTAGTTAAAAAATAATAGCTTATAAAAAGCTTTAATATAGCTTTTTATAATAGCTAAATTAAAAGCATTTATATAAAACTTTAATAAGTTAACTAATAAATAGCTAATAAATAATTTAATAAGTAATATTATAATATTATACTTTTTAAAAAGCTTAAATATAATATATAAATATTTTTTATATTATTTTTTATTATTAAAAAAATTATAATATTATTAATAAAAGCATAGCAATAATTTTTATAGTTTTAAAGTAATTTGTTTATAAATTTTTATATATAAGCTAAAATATTATAAAATCTTATTATAGCTATTTAATATTTTTTTATATTATAAAGCAATATAATTATAAATTTATTATAATAATTAAAATATATTAAAAATTAATAAAAAAAAAATATAGTATTAATTATAATTATATAATATTTTTTATATAATAATATAATTACTTTTACTTATAAAAGCAAAAAGTAATTATTTAATATTATAACTTTATTAATATTATATATATTTATAACTATTTAGCTTTTTTATTTTATTACTTTTAAAGTTTTAAATATATAGTTAAAAATATTATATTAAGCAATAAATATTAAATATGCAAATAAAGTTAAGTTATTAACTTAAGTTATTTTTTTTTACTTATATAATATATTATTTTATTTATTAAAAATAACTATATTTTTATAACTAAAAAAATATATATAGCTATTTAGCTTAATATTTTAGTTTTATTAGCTATTTACTAAAAAATTTTTTATTTATTAATTAATAAATATATTTATTATGCTTTTATTTTTTTTAAATATTAAAAAACTTAGCTATTTTTTAAAAGTTTTTAGCTAAAAATGCTTATTTTATATATATATAAATATTTAATTTTATAATAATTTTAAAAAGATTTTATAGCTTTTTAATATTTAAAGCTAATTAAACGTTAAAAAATTTTAATTAATGTTTTTTTTTAAGCAGCAAATGCTTAATATAATTAATTTTATTTACTTTATTAATTATTTTTTTTATTTAGTTAATAAATAATATTTTTAATAAAAATATAGCTAGGTTTTTTATAGCTAAATTAATAATTTTATTAAAAGTTAATATATTTATAAATAAAATTAAGTTTATTATTATAGCTATAGTTATTAAAGTTAAATTAAATTTATTGCTTATATATATAAATATAGCTATTTTATTTAATAGTTTATAATTTTTAAGCAATTTATATGCTTTAAAAATATTTAATTAAAATAAAGTTTCTTTAATAAAAGTTAATATTATATTAATAAAAAAGTTAATTTTTAAAATAGCTAAAGTTAAAAAACTATTTATAAAACTAATAAATATTATAAAAAAAAATATTTTTAGCGCTTTTTTTTAAAAAAATATTAAAATATTTAAAGTTTTTATTTTTATAAATTTAATTTAATTTAATATTTTTTTTGTAATAGTTATAATAATTGCTAACGTAATAGTTTTTTAATTTAACCTTTTATTAATAAAACTATTAATAACTAAAAGGACCTACTATATATATAATATATTATTAGCTTTTATATATGCTAGTTTTTTTTTTTTTTTTTTTTTTTTTAGCTTAAAATTTTTATTTATAGCATTAATAAAGCTATAAATTAGCTTTTAATAATTATAATACTATTTTAAGCTTTTTTTTTTGCTGTTAAGCGTTTTATAAATATATTATTTATAATTGCTATAGTTATAAACTTAAATTAATTATTTATTATATTATTGCATACTTAACTTAAAATAAGTGTATTACTATTAAAAAATAAAATTAAAACTTATAACTTTTTTAAAGCAATAACTTATAAAAATTAATAACTTAAAACAATTTAAAAAAATTTAAAACTATATTATATTAAATAATATTTTACTTGTAAACCTAAGCGTAAATACTTTAAAACTAACTATAAAAAAAAACCTTAACCTTAAGTTTTTAAAAGCTAAACAAAAATAACTTTAATGCTACTTTAAATAATATAACAGCTAAATAAGCAATATTAAAAGACTTATAAGCTTAAATTTTTTAGTTAATATAATAGTTAAAATAAGCTTAACAAAATTAAATCTTAAAATTAAAATAAAATAATATTATTAAAAGTATTTTTAGTAGTATTACTTTTTAACTAATAGGTATAGCAGCTTAAATTATTTTTAAAAATATAAAAAAAGTAATAATAAATAGCTTTAATTTATTATATAATAATAAAGCTAAAAACTAAAAACTAAACTTAAAATATTTTATTAGCAATAAAAAATAATTTAATTATTAGCTAAGCAAGCTAGCTAATAAATTTAAAAAAGATATTATTACTTATTATATTAAAAAAAGCTATATATATTATATTATATTTTTATTATAAAATAATATTATATAAGCTTTTAAAATATATTTTTATTTTACTATTAAACTATATAGTAGTATAGCTAAAATAATTTAAGCTTTAAAAACTGCTTATTATAATTTAAATTAGTTAGCTAAAGCTTATAATAAGCTAAATAAATATTATTATAAAGCTAAATAAAATATTTATTAATTTATTATTTAATTTAATATTTTAGTATTAAAAGCTAAGTTTTTTAAATTAAAATAGTTTTAAATTTTTTAAAAGCATATAAATTTTAATTTAAGAAATAAAATCTTTAAAGCTAGTATAAACTTATATATAAGCTATAAATACTTTTATAATAAAATATTTAAAGCTATATATAACTATAAGCATAGCTACTAGCGTTATTAAAAATATAACTAAAAACTAGCAAATAAGCTTATTGCTAATAAAGCTTTAATTATTTAATATAATATTAAACTAAATATTATAAAAATTTTAAAATAGCTAAAAAAAGCTTTAAATAATAAAAAAAAAAAAGTTTACTAAGCTAATAATATATATTTTATTTGCAAAAAATCTAAACATTATATTATTAAATGCTTTAATAAGCTTAAACTTAAAAAGGTTATAA
Organism: Xylariales sp. No.14919; assembly: GCA_002003505.1. Classification (NCBI taxonomy): domain Eukaryota; kingdom Fungi; phylum Ascomycota; class Sordariomycetes; order Xylariales; species Xylariales sp. No.14919. The sequence goes on along the minus strand of BDMC01000079.1, from coordinate 4,175 downwards.
AAATATAACTTATTAAAAAAGTTAAAAAATAAAAAAATTTAACTAATAAGTTTTTTAACTTAAAAAACTAATAAAACTACTAAAAGTTTTTATAATAGTTTAGTTATTATTTTTAGCTAAAATAAATAGCAATAAAAAAAACTTTTTTTTTTATAATATTATTTAGCTATAAGTAAATAATATTAAAATAAAAGCTATTATATTATATAATATTAAAGCTTAAATTTTTTTAATAATAAGCTTAAAGTTAGCTTAATAAATATATTAATAGCTAAAAGTTAAATTAATAATATTAATATAAAAATAACTTTTTTTTAATTATAAAAAAAAATCTATAGAAAATATAAAGCAATATTTATATGCTATTTTTAAAATTAACAAAAGAAAATTTAAAAATTAACTTTTTTAAGTTATTAATATAAAGCTAAATATTATAATTAGCTTAAACTAGCTAGCTAAATATTAAATCTTTTTAAATTATACTAATAAAAAGCTAATATAGCTTAATAACTTATTGCTTTTTACAAAGTTTTTACTAATAATAAAAATCTTATAAATAAAAGCTTTAAAACGTTAAGTTAATTTTGCTATTTAAAAAAATGCTAACTGCTAAAATTAAGCATTAAAAAAATAATATTAAATATTTTAACAAAAAATATTAAGTAATACTAATAATAACTTTAAAATAATTATAAATATTATATAATAAGTTAATTAAAACTTAAATAAATAATAATAAGTTTAGCTAGCTAAAAAAATATTAAAGCAACTTATATTAATAAAGTTTATTATATTAATAAAATAAATAAAAAATATAAAATTATAAAAAATATTTAATAAAAAGCATATTTTTTTTTTATTTAATAAAAATTTAAAATATATAATATTAGTTTATAAAATATTATTAAAACTATTAGCTTATTTAAAAAGCTTTTTTTTTAAAATTAAAGTAAATATTATAGCATTTTTTTAACTTAGTTTTAACGTTATGCTAAAACTTATTAATAAAAAGCCTATTAACTTATTTTTAAAATATTATATTTTAATTTAATATTTTTTATTAAAAAAAAAAGTTACTAACTAATTATTAGCTTTAAGCTTTATTAAACTATATATAAAAGTTAATATAGCTTTTATTTTATTTGCTTTAAAGCTTTATTTTTAAAAATAATAATTTTATATTAACTATTAATAAAAAAATAAATATTTAAAAAATTATATTATTTTTGCTTTAAATTTACTTAATATTATTTTTAATAGCTAATAAGCTAGAAAATACTTTAAATTTAATATTATTAAAGCTTTTTATAAAATAAAAATAGCATTAAAATTAAAATATTTTATTACTTTTAAAACTTAGCAAAATATATTTTAATAGCTAGTTTTATTTTTTAAACTTAAAGTAAAACTAGCTTAATAGTAAACTTTTATTAATATATAGCTATAAAAATTGCTAAATAAGTTTGCAAGCATATATATTAATAATATTTTAATATATTTTAATATTAAAAAAAAGCATTAAACTTACTATAAAAAAGTTATTTATAGATTATATAAAGTAAATTTGCAAAGCAATATTAAAAAATTATAATTTAATATAATAAAAATAAACTATTTAAATATAGTATTAAAAGCTAAAGTAAATATTAAAGTAAACCTAGCTAAAATTAAAGCTATTACTAGCTAAAAATTTAAAAATTTTAATAAAATATAAGTAGTTTAATTTTTTTTAAAGCTTTATAACTTTATTTGCATATTTACCTATTATGTAAGTAATATAGCTAAACCTTTTAATTAATTGCTTAAAAAAAACATGCTTTTTAAAAAAGGCTTAAAATAAAAAAAAGCTTTTAAAGCTATAAAATAATTAGCTTATTAGTTACTAGTGCTAGCTTTTTTTAAACTTAAAGTATTTACTAAAATAAAAACAAATATTTTATATAATGCTACTAAAAGTATTATTTAGTAATAATAACTTAATAGCTAATAAAAACTTATTAAATATTTTTTAAAAATAATAATATTATATAAAAAAATATACTTTATATAAGATTATAAACTTTTAGCAGTAATATAAACATTAAAATACTACTGTTTAAAACTACTAAAAATAAAGTTTTTTATAGTTATTAACTATTAAGCTTTAATTTATTTTTTAATTAAAAAAATATTATTAACATAATAAATATAATAAGCTAACTTTTTATTTAATTTTAATATTATATTTTAATATTGTTTAAGCTAGCAAAATATAGTTATTAATATATTTTTATAAAAAATAATAAATTTACTTACTATTAAAATATAAAAAGCTAAAAAATAAAATATAAAATTAATTAACTTTATAAAAATAGCTATATTAATTGCTTTAGTAAAACTAACTATAATACTTTTAAAAAAAGCAAACTTAATAGATTTTATTAAAAAAAAAAACAAATTTTAATAGCTAAATATAAAAAAATATTATTTAAAAGTTTTAAAAACTATAACTAATAAATTAATTTTTTTATAAATAGCTTTAATAAAAAAAGTTTATTATTTAGTTATTATAGCTTATTTAAAGTAAAATAAAACTATAAAAGCATTAAAATAAAATTATTATTAGCTTTACTTTAAAAAAAATATTAAAAAATATATATAAAATTGCTATAATTATAAAAAAAATAAAGTATTATAAAATAAAACCTTAAGCTTACTATATTTACTACTAATGCTAACTTTAATTTAAAAATATATAGTAGTTAATAAAAAATTTATATTTAAAAATTAATATAAATATAACTATATTTAAATATTTATTAATAAATTTAGCTGTTTTTTAATTAATATTTTAGCTTATAAAACTAATATTATAAAAAATATAACCTTAAAATATTACTAATATATTTATTAATTATTTAATATATTAAAAGTTTAAATATTTAATAATATAAAACTATTTATTTTAAGCTTTATAGCTAAAATTAATAAATTAACTAGTATAAAGTACTATTATAGCAATATATTTTACTTATAAACTTAAAGTGCTATAAAGCTTATAAACTAAAAGCTAAATTAATAATTAAAATTTTATATTAATAAATATTAAAACAACTAAAATATTTACTTGCTTGCTTTAAATTTTATATATAACTTTTTATAGCATTTATTAATAAATATAGCTTTACTAAAAGTAGCTATAAAAACTAATGTTTATAACTTATTATTATTGCTGCTATTTAATATAAAAGCAAATAATAAACTAGAAAAACAAGCATTTAAGCTAGTATAACAAGCATAAAAAGTTTAATAATATACTTATAAAATAATATTTAAAATATAAAAGTAATAATAAACGCAGGCTAACTGCAAGCAAAAACTAGTAAACTTTATAGTTAGCAATTATATATTTTTAAAAAAAAAAAGCTTTATAACTTAAGCGCTAATAATTAAGCTAAACTTATAATAAATAAAGTTATTTAAAATACTGCAAATATAAAAGTATAGCTATATTTTAAACTTTTTAAACTTTTATAAAATAACTAACTTATTTTATGCTAATAAACTATAAAAAGCTATAAATAACCTGCTATTATAATAAGTATAACTACTACTTAAAGCAAAAAAAATTAATAGTAAAGTAAAATTTAAAATAAAAAAAATATTGCAATTTAAACTATATAAAAAATATAAAATGCTATAATATTAAGTAGCATAGCAAAAATATAACCTTAATAATATATAGTATTTTGCTAAAAACTTTAAAAACTTGCTAGTATAGCTAGAAAAATTTTATAAGTAGTACTAAAAAGCTTTAAGTCTTTTAATAAAACTTTAATACTAAATAAAAGCAGCAGCTAAAAATATATAAGCAAAAAACTATTTAAATAATAATTTAGCTAAAAAAGCAAGCTTTGCTATAAAAATTAAATAATATAAGTAATTTTAATAAAGTTTATAATTATATTTTAGTTTTAATAAAAAAAAATATAATAGTTATAATAATTGCTAATATAATAATTTTTTAATTTAACTTTTTATTAATAAAACTATTAATAACTAAAAAGACTTACTATATATAATATATTACTAGCTTTTATATATGCTAGTTTTTTTTTTTCTTTTTTTTTTTTTTTAGCTTAAAATCTTTATTTATAGCATTAATAAAGCTATAAACTAGCCTTTAACAATTATAA